>JAWQEG010008068.1:7500-29738 GCA_033782935.1 Petrolisthes cinctipes
GGGGGATTGAGGCAGTGAGTGAGTGAGTTAGTAAATGAGGGAGATATTAGATATTAGCTTTTTTGACATATGGGACATTTGAATTACAAAATAAATTATACGCATAAAGGCAGGGTCTATTTAAGCCGAAACTTTTGTATAGACCTGAATTATATAAAAGCATAAAATAGGAAATAGCGCACATGTGATTACCCTAACTCTTTATCTATAGTTTATATTAGTACAAAACCCTATTTCAAAGTTTTATCCTTTGTCATAATAATCTTAACTATAAGTCCGTTCCAATTGGAAAATAGGCTGTGATTTGTGGGAACACGTCGGTAGAGGTTGGCATTTCTGCTACTGTTGGGAGGGTGAATGATTTGTTTACTGTAAACTTTACTTTCTCAACAAGCATTCCACCTTCAAAACATATTTATATCACTTCACTTAGCGCTCCTATTACACAAGCTAGGCAAATTTTGATATTACAGCGAGTATATAATCTTACTGTTTGTAAAACATTTTCCTTATAGCCTATCATTGCATTTGCAGCAATTATGAAAGTGATTTTAGAATAAAACATGTGGTCTGGTACATAAAATTCTCTTGAATTCGATGGTCCTTTTAGATTTTACGTAAAAAGCACTATGGGAGAGAAATGGAAGGATTTGTATGGATATGATGCATCTTCCTATATAGGGTGTATCGCGACGTATATCATTAACTTACACCAGAGATATAAAATATATTTTGAGTATATTTTGTTGTATAAAGTATGCTGTGTGTGATCTCAGTAAAGTACAATGAATAATGATAAAAACTATTTTAACTTGTGTTGTTAAATGGCGGTGAGCTTCGGAGGGAGTGGAAGCCTAATATTGTTTTCGGACCAAAGAGGTCTTATTTATTTCATCTTAATAAATTATATCATGATTGCAATATTTATGTGATGTTCTATATCGTACATTGAATCATATTTTCAATGCAGAGGGGTAATACCAGGCCTGTATAAATAATATTCGACGAAATATGATTAATATCTTTTGGAGGTTAGGTAAACTCATCCGACATAATGCAAATGCAAGCTAGAGTATTTCCCTACATTTCACAGATTTTCTTCTTATACAGGCCTGGTATTACCCCTCTGCATTGAAAATATGATTCAATGTACGTTATAGAACATCACATAAATATTACAATCATGATATAATTTATTAAGATGAAATAAATAAGACCTCTTTGGTCCGAAAACAATATTAGGCTACCAGTCCCTCCGAAGCTCACCGCCATTTAACAACACAAGTTAAAATAGTTTTTATCAGTATTCATTGTACTTTACTGAGATCACACACAGCATACTTTATACTGTACAACAAAATATACTCAAAATTATATTTTATATCTCTGGTGTAAGTTAATGATATACGTCGCGATACACCCTGTATAACATGCCTACGTGACTTGATGGAGGGGACATGCCTACGTGACTTGATGGAGGGGGAGAGAGGGAGGGAGGGAGAGGGAGATCACTCAGAACTTCAGATAATATTCCTTTTCCAACTACAAGATCATCATTAATAACCAGGTATTTATACACGCTAGATATTTATCGCCTCGATCGTTGAAAAAAAGCAAGTTTTAAGACGTGACGTGATAGACTTCGATTGTCTTCTCCCCCCTCTCCCTCCTTTTCTCTCGACCTCCCCCTTCTCTCCCTCCCTCCGCTTTCGGTCATGCGCAGTGTTATAATGATGATGCGCAGTGTTATAAGTACAGGTTTAAGAGGGAAATGAGTTAACCTGTAGTTTCCTCAATCTTTGTCACTTTCAACTATTACTTTGGTATAAGTTTATAGTTATGTTGTTGCCTGTTGCTACCCGCTTTCATACCCCCTCCCCCCTGCTGTTGGTACCCACTCTTTCTATCCCCACTCCCCCCCTCCCCTCCGCGGTTGCTAGCCTGTTGCTACCCGCTTTTCCTACCCCCTCCCCCAACCCCCGCCTATGCCCATCATCCTAGTCTACCCCAACCAACCCCAGTTTACCCTCCTTCCTATACCCCCCCCCCCCCACCATCCTTCCTCAGTCCCAACCCCCATCCCTCCCTAGTACCTTCCCTCAGTTAACTCCCCTATATCCCCTATCCCTCCCTCCCTCTCCCTACCTACCTGGTCCGTCCACCTCGTCTCCACCCCTACCAATGCCAGCCTACCAGACTCCATTTTCTTTTACCATTATTTCCCACCTCCTTCCCTCAGGACTTCACATAATTTTATCCTTTTTTCCCACTACAAGATCATCGTTACTAACCCGGTATTCAAACACACTCGATAATTACAGAGAAAGTTCCGCCAGCGATACTAATTCAAAATGTGGTGTCTTTAGTGAGGCTGGCAATGAAGCCTGAGCCGGAGGGGAGGAAGAGGGAGGGAATGGGGTGTTGGGGGAGTTGCGAGGCTATATAGACGAAGGCATAATGCACCCTCCCTTCCCTTTGGACTTAATATATTCTTTATTTTCTAACTACAAGATCATTATCAATAACCCGGCATTCACACACACTCGATATCTCCAGAGAAAGTTCCGCCGATGGTACTAAATAAAAATGTGATGTCTTCAATCAGGTTGGCAACGAGACAGCTGGAGTGGGGAGTAGGGTATTGGGAGGCGTTGCAAGGCTAGACGGAGGCGTGAGGGACCCACACTGTAAAGCCACTCGATCCTCAGTCCTCGTCCTCACTTCCCTTGGGGAATTGGTAGAGAAAGGTTCTGCCTCTCTTGAGCCTCCTCATTAACCTCGGTTATTTAATGTAAGTATACATTTCTTTCTTATATATTGAGTTGTTTATTAGTTTTTGAACAGGATTATAATATGTTGCTATGTCTCGAGTCTCTTGCTGTACAATTATTAAAGCGTTCTCTGTTTAATTGGAAGCCGGCTGATTGATAATAACGTTAGAGTTGACGTAATCTTGTGTCACGGCTTATTAACTATATTAAGTGATAAGCCCCTGCTGATCCTTTCCTCAGACTACTCTTTTTTAGGGTATGGACGTTAGAATTGACCATTATTTTTGCTGAATTTAATAAGTGTTAGCATGACAGCCGGTAAGGGATTCATGATAATAATCCGTGTCGGTGAACAATCCTCCCTTCCCTGCCTCTCCATTATTACTCCATCCGACTTAGAATAGTTAAGAGATGTTATTCAATACCGTAACAGTTACCATTATATATGTATTAAGTCACGAGTGTATGTGATCTAATTAGAGACGAAGTTAATTATGGTGTCAGTGTGCAGTCAGGTTTTTTGTATTTGGGGGATAATTCATCATTGATATATTGAAACGAGTGTATTTTATTATTTTATATCATGGCTACATGCTCAATGCTAGTTATGGTTGGTGAGATAACGATTATTCACGCTGGATATGTGTTGTCGATCAACTACTCTTAAAACAGTTATATAAAGGGAAAAGTGTTATCGAATAGCAACTTTTAGAATGATGTAACCGGCGTAGTGGGAATTATGGAATTTGCTCTTGCGCATTAACCCCGCGCACCAAGTCACCAACCTTGAACCTTCCTCACCCGACGCCATGTTTAGTTACCTTGTGTGTGTGTTAAGTATCATTCATATCTCCGCGCATCCGAGGTTCTGCGCATTCCAAGTGAAAGGTAAATAAAGATTAAACATTGTAGAGTAATATTTACCAATGAAACTTGTAATATTTTTGTGTAATGAGTATAAAAATATATTGTACTTAGCGCCTGGTGGCAGGCTTGCTCGTTAAGCTCGCATTTTACACGTGTATGCAGCCTCCGAGGTCAACAGGACCACCAAGCCGTTTGTCCCTCCCCAACTTTCCCTATCTCGGATCTGAATACGGAAGATGAAGATTTGCCTATTCGAAATAGTCTCGTGCCACGTGGCGGCTTGTTTACCATATTAAGTTAAAAACCGATGATCCTTTCCTCTTCCTTGACGACTCTTTAGGGTATGGACGTTAGAATTGACCATTGTTTTTGCTGAATTTAATAAGTGTTAGCATGACATAGCCGGTAAGGGATTCGTAATAATATTCGGGCCCGGTGAACAATCTTCCCCCCCCTTCCCTGCCTCTCCATTTTTACTCCATCAGTCCTAGAATAGTTAGAGATGTTATTCAATACCGTAAGTTACCAGTATATATGTATTTCTTACGTTACGAGTGTAAGTGTTCTAATTTTTTAAGCGGCTTAATTACCTGTACTGAGAAGCAAGAGCGAGAGAAACGAGGTGCTAGAGCAGGTTAATATGATTGTTGTCCGTAATGAGATGAAGTAAATTATGGTGTCAAACTTCAAAGTGTACAATAGTCAGGTGTCCCAAATGTTGTATTATTTGGGGGATAATTCATCGTTGATTTCTTGAAACGAGTGTATTTTATTATTTTTCATGGGTACCTGTACAATCATAGTTAGGGTTGGAGTATATATCGATTATTCACGCTGGACATCGGTGTTATTTTGTCTCTACTACTTTAAACAGTTATATAAGGGGAAAAGTGTTATCGAATGCAACTTTTAGATGACGTAACCGTTGTAGTGGGAATTATGGAATTTGCTCTTGCGCATTAACCCCGCGCACAAAGTCACCAACCTTGAACCTTCATCACCCGACGCCATGTTTGATTACCTTGTGTGTGTGTGTTAAGTATCATTCATATCTCCGCGCATCCGAAGTTCTGCGCATTCCAAGTGAAAGGTAAATGAAGATTAAACATTGTAGAGTAATATTTAGCAATGACTTATAATATTTTCGTGTAATTAGTATAAAAATATATTGTACTTAGCGCCTGGTGGCAGGCTTGATCGCTACGCTCGCATTTTACACGTGTATGCAGCCTCCGAGGTCAACAGGACCACCAAGCCGTTTGTCCCTCCTCCCCCACTTCTCCTATTTCTGACCTGAATACGGAAGATGAAGATTTACCCACCTGTATTCGAAATATTGTCTTGTATATGCATTGCTCACTCAAACAAAGCGCTGTTGCCAGGTTAGCCAAGCCACGTGAGGTGGTGGTCCAGGTGGAACTCTTGTAGAGTGTACGATTTCTATATGTACTACTATACAACAAATGTCTGTTGAACGTGGCGAGTGACAGCAGTGGTGGAGGACGGGGAAAATGAAAAGTGAAGAGGAAATTGAGAAAGTAACAAATGACAAGTTACCGTAAATATGTATTGCAAGGTAGAAACTTACTGCGAAGTACTTTATATTGTAGTTTCGAATGATTTTTGTATAGCGATTTGCACGATAAAAAAAAATTAGACAACCCTATATATTAGCATATAAATATCTCTAGTAATTTGATATCCTGTATTAAATTATTATTAACCGAGGACCTTGTTCTATTTCGTCTCGCATGGACAAGTTAATGCTAAGTTACGTATTGCCTTGATGTTCGTCTCCAGTTAGTCAAAATACGTAAATTACTGAGGAAGCTTTCACGTAACCCAAAACTTCATTATATTCGCGTGTTTGAGAAGTTAGTAAGTCATTAATACGGTACTCCATCCGTAACCATACTTAACCTATTGAGATCAGCTTGAGTGTTTGGTTCTAGCTTAGAGGAATGAAACTCATAATTATTTTTTGAACTGTGATACTTTGAAATCTTGTAAGTATTGGGGGCTTCATTTTAGATTCAAAGTTAGTGCTTCGGCGTTGGTTCTACGGTAGTACAGTCACTCATAAATATTAAGACCCCCCCCCCCCCAAGGGCCAGTTACCTTCTAATACGTGTGACATCGGTTCTGGCAATAGTGTTCGTGGCGTTAGTGATGGCACTTGAGATATGAAGTTGATCTGCTCGACTCGCTTGGAACTAACGGTAGATGAGACGAAACATGAGTTGGGATAATGATTCGAGCAAACCAGCCTTCCTCCAAACACCACCCACACCACCACCTCAGACGTCAGGTACAATGTTACCAGAACCGATATCACACGAGTTAAAATGTGTCTTGCCTGGGGGGTTCTTTACTTTTATGAGTGACTGTACACTCGAAGTCAGTTGTTCCGATCCCCTGGCAAAATGAATCGCAAACAGCCTAGTTTTAATGGTTCGAACAACGGTGCGTCTCCCTATAACACAGTTGTTCGAAATATCAAAGCTCGGCTAGTTGTGATTCATCATGCTATGGGATCAGGACACAACTTCTGACCGCGAGTGTACATAAGGCCATCTGTGCTTATCTCGTTCGAACCACAAGGATTTCAGTCATATTGTGGCTGGCTGAAGGTAACGAATTATTGACCCCCAGTGAACTGTACCAGTATTACCCCGACCCTGGAAGGTGTGGTCAGTTGATAATTATTATATTGTTTACAGGTTACTTGAGTTGGTGTGTTGAGCAGCTCAGTCCACTACCATTATTACCCCTGACCCTGACCACTGTGTACCGCCACGCAAGACCCCAACTGTCGCTTGTAACGTGTCCTATACAGCCAGGGGTCACCGCCCCCCTGTATGGATAGAGATGACGTGAAGGCCCACTTTAGACCCACTGTATAGTGGGTGGGGCATCTGGTGGGGAGCTGTGGTCGGGGGAGGGGACCAACCAGGGTGGACACTGTGCTGTATCTCAATCATCCAATAACACAAAGTAAGTAGACCTTAATTAAAAACCATTTTAGTGTTCCTTCACACAGTAATTTTCCAGACTAAAATGAGGTTAATTTGCTATATAATTATAAATTGATTAGGATCATTCTGGAGTTTAAAAATTTCCTGTAATTTATTATTTACCTTTACCATAGTACAGTCACTCATACAAATTAAGACCCCCCAGGCCATTCGCCTTCTGATACGTGTGACATCGGTTCTGGCAATAGTGTTAATGGCGTCAGTGATGGCACTTGAGATATGAAGTTGATCTGCTCGACTCACTTGGAACTAACGGTAGATGAGACGAAACATGAGTTGGGATAATGTTTCGAGCAAACCAGCCTTCCTCCAAACACCACCCACACCACCACCTCTGACGTCGGGTACAATGTTACCAGAACCGATATCACACGAGTTAAAATGTGTCTTTACTGGGGGGGTCTATAGTTTTACGAGTGACTGTACTTATTACACTTCTGTGAATTAAATTAGCGCCATTGATTTACAATTTAATGGGTCGTGTACAGTAAGAATAATCAAACTATTGTATTGAGCTTCGTTTATCCTGTTGACGATGCAGAGATATTCTTCAGAGCAAAATGGTTCTTGATGCAAGTTGCGCTTACATTACCGTAGAATTACTTAATCTGTACATGCAAATATTGTAAAGATTCTAGTGTAAATTCCAGGGATTGCCTTTGCGTTTGGTAAAAAGAAATTTAGCAGATAGTTTTGGTGTTCAAAACTTAAAACTATCTACCATTTATTAATTAATTTATTTGGTTACAGGTGTCGAAACGGGAAGTGCAAGAGGATATTTATGCCTGCAGTTATAAAGATGTTGTATTGAAGAGGACTTAAAGGATGCTACTGTGGTTCATTTTTTTAGTATATTTGAGAAATGAAGGAAAAAAAAGTGTACAGCAAGAACACTGGAAAAAGAAAAGGTCATGTTTGCTGCTATAATGAAAAGGATGCTGTAGTGAAATCTTGGGAAATCTTCTTGAGTATAGCAGAGACAGAGGAGACATGTTAGTGCTGGCAAAGTTATCAAGAATGTATGGGAGCTCAAGTGATTGAGATCTCCCATGTGTCTTCAGATTATTTAAACCCAACACAAATCTTCTCATCGTAAGGTGAGGATTACTTGCTGTTGTACCATTGCTAGTAACTGTGGTAGTCTATATGTTATTGTTGAAAAACTTTGATCAAAGTAGGCTATATGTACATGAAAGATTGTATAGGGCTGAAGCCAAAAATTGCAGTGGTTTAAGATTTTATAGTGTAACCTTGACATTTTTAGAATGTGCACCAGTGTAATGCTATATTTTGTTTAAATATATGGTAATATTTAACTGCCCTTTTTGAAATGTATACCAGTTGTACACTATAACAAGCTCATTTGAATTTTCAGGTTGGTTAACAGGTTCTTCAAGCATCGCTGGAGCATCACTACGAGGGACCCCTGAGTGAGTGTTAAATACAGTCATTTCGGTTTAATCCCCTGTCTCTGGGCGGAGGATTTACTAGAGTTCGACCCCTTTTATTTTAACCTTTTTTTGTAGTGTCCTCGTGCTCTGAGCAATTTTTGTTAGGGCTTCTGATAGGGCGTTAGGCAGGGACTCGTGCGATGCGGCTCAGAGTATGGGGGCTGTTGGTCTGATAATGTCAGGCACGTGGGCTCCGTACTCTAGTAAACCCCGGGAATACTCGCCAGACTTGTGGATTAAACCTGTGTGTACTAATGTTCTAGATACTTTCAGGTGTCGATAGTGCTGGGGATTAGTGTTTTGGTGTTGTGATGGTGGTGAATGGCAGGTGGAGACAACTAATGTGGTGGATCCTAGAGGAAGTATCCAGGTTCGAGTGGCAGCAGAGGAAACTATCGTAATAAGGTGAGGGTTAAAAGTTGCTGTTAACTGGTTCACTGAAAGGTCTTTTATTTAGCATTAATATTAGTCATTTACACTCTTTAAACTACTAACTTCTGAATCGAAGGATAACTGGAGAAATTTACTTTCTATTGTGCTACGTGAATAAAATTTATTTCCACATGTACATCACATTCCACTTGAATACCAGAGTAATATGCCATTCGTTTTTCAGATTGGGGACTACCTTCATGCTGGTTGGATAACTTCAACCTGGCTGAGTAACTCCTTATTCAAGCAATGCTAGATCACCGCCTCAAAATGCAGGGTGAGTATATCAGACATATTATTAACTGAGGTTTGTTGTGTGGAGAGTTTACTAGAGTTCGCCCTGCATTGTTTACATTTCTTGGTACCTTTTTACTGAGCATATGGTTAGGGCTTCTGATAGGCACACGTTAGGCAGGGACCAATGCAACGGCGCGGGCTCAGTGGCCACGGGCTACTGGTCTAAGAAATGTCAAACATGCATGTGTCGTCCACTAGTAAACCTCTGGGTCAATTGGTGAAATGTGAGTGCACTGAGGTCATGTTGCAGGTGTGGATGGTGATGGAGCTCAGTGGTGTGGCTGAGCATTAGTGTGAATGTTTATTGCAGTAGTGGTGGTGCCCTGTGGTGTAGATGATGATGAAACATTGTGTTGTGGTGATGGGGCCCAGTGAGTGGCTATGCCTAGGCATTGGTGTGGCTGTTGGTTCCAGTACAATAATGGTGGGGCTCAGCTGTGTGGATGGTGATGAAACTCTGAAGTCTGGTGGTGTGGTGACGAGGCCCAGCTGTGTGGGTGATTTTACATCAGTATGGTGCTGGGGCCTAATGGGGTGTGATGGGGCCCAGTGGAGTGAGTGATGGACATTGATGGTGTGGTGATGGGGCCCAGTGCTGTGATGAGCATGGTGTGTGGTTGGAGCCCAGTGGAGTGAGTGATGGACATTGATGGTGTGAAGATGGGGCCCAGTGCTGTGATGGGCATTGGTGTGAGGTTGATGGGACCCAGTGCTGTGATGGGCATTGGTGTGGGGGTGATGGAGCCCAGTGCTACGATGGGCATTGGTGTGAGGGTGATGGGGACCCTGTGGTGTGAGTGAAGGGCATTGGTGAGATTGATGGGACCCAGTATTAAAATAGGCATTGGTGTGAGTGATGGGGACCCAGTGGTGTGGTGATGGACAATGGTGTGGTGTCGGATGGTAGCCCAGCGGTGTGGCAATGAGATGGTGTCCTGTGGTGGTGTGGCAATATGGGATGGGGCCCTGTGATGGTGTGGCATGGCAATATGAAATGGGGCTCAGTGGTGGTGTGGCAATATGAAATGGGGCCCAGTGTTGGTGTGGCAAAATGAAATTGGCCCCAGTGGTGGTGTTTCAATATGGGATGGGCCCCAGTGGTGTTGTGGCAATATGGGATGGGCCCCAGTGGTGTTGTGGCAATATGGGATGAGGCCCAGTGGTGGTGTGGCAATATAGGATGGGGCCCAGTGGTGGTGTGGCAATATGGGATGGGGCCCTGTGGTGGTGTGGCAATATGGGATGAGGCCCCTGTTGTGGTGTGGCAATGGGAAGAGGCCTGATGGAAGAGGATGACTGGAGGAATTTTAATAGAGGACAGTTATTGGGGATTGAGGGGGCCCACATGGGGAATGAAGATGACTGGATTGGAGTGATGTCAAATTCCAATGGTCCTGGCAAAGATGAGAATTAGCCTGTGATTGGGAAATGGAGACTGGTTGTGAAAATGACCAGTGAGAAAATTAAGGGATACCGGTATACTGTATTTGAGGAATGGGAACTAACAGTAGGACACCAAAAGTGTTGATGGGAGCATGGAGGGGATTGGTAGATTGAAAAATAGAATGATAAAGCTAGTTGCTTCACTGGATGACATGTGATTGAAGAAAGGGGATGAACTGTGCGGAAATAGGAGTAAGATGGCGGGGTAGACTTGGGAATGATACCCTATGAGATTGGGAAATGAGAAGACCAGTGGTGCATGGGATTAGGTAATGAAGGCCAGTAGTTAATGGAATTTGGTATTGAAGGTCCGTGGTGAATGGGAATGGGAGAGATGGCCAGTGATGGATATTGGATTAGGGATTTAAGATTACCAGTGGCAAATGGGAATGGAAGTGAACTGCTAAGATTGGGGAAAGGAGGTGGCACATGGGATTAGGGAATGGAGGTTGCTTGTGCAAAGATTGGGGAATGTCAAATGTGGATGGGATCGGGGAATGGATTGGTGATTGGGATTGAAGGCCAGTGGCGAATGGGATTGAGGAATGGAGGTGGCCTGTGCAAAGATTGGGGAATGGTGAAATGGCTTGTGGCGAAATATGGGGAATGGAGATGGCCAGTGACAAACGGAATTGGGGAATGGAGGTGGCCTGTGCTGAGTTTGGGAAATTGAAAAGTGACCAGTACAAAGTGGGATTGGGGAAATGAAAAGTTGGCAATGTTAGTATTGTGAAAAGCGAAAAACTAAACCGCAGTGTGGATTGAAGATGATTGGGAACGGAGAGATAAGGCCAGTGATGATGATTGGCTTGAGGATGGAGGGGACGGAGGTGGAGGTGAATTCAATGCATATGGATTTTATGAGTGGGAAGTATAAGACTAGATTGTTGAAATATAAGGATGACTATAGGTTTGGGAATGGAAGCAGGGTTAGTGAGGATTGTCCCAAAGAGGGGTATTTATTGCCTGTAGTGATGTGGGCAATACTTTAATGGTTTGGGCGCCCCCTTTGGCCCCAGCCACTCCATTTCTGTTCTTAAAACTATCCCTCGTTTCTTTCTGTTTCCTTCCTTCTTGCTTGCTGTCCAACCTCTCTCTCTATCACCTTTTCCTGGCGTTATTAATTTATGACAGCTGTTGCGGCGCCTAATATATAATCGATCAATCAGTGAGGCACTTTTGGGATTGGAGTGATTTGGTGGAGATTGGGAGGATGATGGTGGCGGAGAGAAGAGGATGAAATGCAATGGAGAGGATGATGGTGATGGAACGTGGAGAGAATTACGGTGATCGAGAGATGAGAGGGTGATTAATGGTGGTGAATAGAGATGGAGAGATGATGACGGAAGTGGAGAGATATTATGGGGTGGTATGATGTTGGAGAGATGGAGCGAGATGGGGGAGAGAGGATGATATTAAAGCGAGATGGGGGAGAGAGGATGATGGAGCGAGATGGGGGAGAGGATGATATTAAAGCGAGATGGGGGAGAGAGGATGATATTAAAGCGAGATGGGGGAGAGGATGATATTAAAGCGAGATGGAGAGGATAATGGAGCGAGATGGAGAGGATAATGGAGCGAGATGGGGGAGTGAGGATGATAATGGAGCGAGATGGGGGAGAGGAGGATAATGGAGCGAGATGGGGGAGAGAATGATAATGGAGAGATGGGGGAGTGAGGAGGATAATGGAGCGAGATGGGGGGGGGGAGAGAGGAGGATAATGGAGCGAGATGGGAGAGAGGAGGATAATGGAGCGAGATGGGGGGGGGGATGAGGAGGATAATGGAGCGAGATGGGGGGGGGAGAGGATGATAATGGAGCGAGATGGGGGGGGGAGGATGATAATGGAGCGAGATGGGGGGGGGAGGATGATAATGGAGAGATGGGGAAAGAGGATGGCGATGGAGAAAAATGGAGGGTGGGGGGAGGGGGGGAGGATGGAGTGAGGATGACTGGTGAAACAAAATGGGGAGGGAAAATGGAGGGGCTGGTGGTAGAGAAGAGATGGATATTGGGTGAGAGAGAGGAGGATGGAGCGAAATGGAGAGAGGGGATTGATGGGAGCAAGAGAGTGAGAGGGGATTGATGGGAGCAAGAGAGTGAGAGGGGATTGATGGGAGCAAGAGAGTGAGAGGGGATTGATGGGAGCAAGAGAGTGAGAGGGGATTGATGGGGACGAGAGGGGGGGGATTGATGGGGACGAGAGAGTGAGGGGGGATTGATGGGGGCGAGAGAGTGAGGGGGGATTGATGGGGGCGAGAGAGTGAGGGGGGATTGATGGGGGCGAGAGAGTGAGGGGGGATTGATGGGGGCGAGAGAGTGAGGGGGGATTGATGGGGGCGAGAGAGTGAGGGGGGATTGATGGGGGCGAGAGAGTGAGGGGGGATTGATGGGGGCGAGAGAGTGAGGGGATTGATGGACGAGAGAGTGAGGGGATTGATGGACGAGAGGGTGAGAGGGGATTGATGGACGAGAGAGTGAGAGGGGATTGATGGACGAGAGTGAGAGGGGATTGATGGGGGCGAGAGAGAGGGAGAGGGGATTGATGGGGGCGAGAGAGAGAGGGCGAGAGGATTGATGGGGACGAGAGGGAGAGGGGATTGATGGGGGCGAGAGTGAGAGGGGATTGATGGGAACGGGAGAGTGAGAAGGGATTGATGGGGACGAGAGGGGAGGTACAAGCGAGATGGAATGAAGAGAACGGTAGAATGGTGGAGGGGAATGAGGATGGTGATGGAGCAAGGGTAACTGTGGTGGAGTGAAATGGGGATTGGAGAAAGGATTATGTAATGGGATGGAGTGGGGGAGATTGATGGTGGAGAGAGATGGGAGTGAGTATGACAATGGTGGGGAGAGGGGATTGCAGATGGAGAGAAGATTTTGGAGATGGTAGCAGGAATTGATAATGGTGGAGAGGATGGAGGGGATTAATGGAGGTGGAGCGATATGATGGGGATTAATGGAGAGGAATAATGATGGAGAGGGCAAGTTGGAATTAGAGAGATGAGGAAAGTGGTGGAGGAAGATAGACAAGATGAGGCTAGATGGGGAAGGAGGGTAGGCAGTGGTGGAATGAGATGGATAGGATGGTGGAGTGGGATGAGGAGAGATGGAAAGGGAGCAAGATAGCGAAAGAGGATGATAATGGGGAAAGAGGAGGAGGAGGAGGATGATGATGATGATGATGGTGGTGGTGGTGGTGGTGGTGGTGGTGGAGAGGTGGAGAATGAAGATGAAGCTAAAAGGAAAGGGATGGATGGTGGAGGGATAGGTTTGGAAACGGAGGAAACAAATTGGAGAGAAATGGGAAGAATAGAGGATGATGGTGGAGCAAGATGGGGGGAAAGTGGAGGATGGAGGACAGAGATGAGGGAAAGTGGAGGATGGAGGTTGAGAGTTGAGGGAAAGTGGAGGATGGAGGTCCGAGATGAGGGAAAGTGGAGAATGAGGGAAAAGTGAAGGATGAGGAACAGATATGGGAAAGTGGAGGATGGAGTGAGAATGGGGAAAAGTGGAGGATGGAGTGAGAAGGGGGAAACAGGAGGATGGTGGAGTAAGAAGGGGGAAAGTGGATGAAGGTGGAGCGGGATTGGGGGGGAAGTGGAGGATGGTGGTGGAGAGATGGGGGATAGAGGTGGAGCAAGATAGGGGGAAGTAGAGTATGATGTAGCAAGATATGGGGGGAGGGGAGGATGATAGTGGAGTAAAATGGAAGATAGGATGAAAGTGGAGGATGGCGGAGCAGAGATGAAGAAACGGCAGCTGAGATGGCTTGAACGACAGAGGATTGATGACCAGAGCTTGGACCCCTTGGTAGAACCCCACCAACCAGGAAACAAGGACCAGACATATGGCTATTGAATTTATGCACTCTTCACTAGTAAAAGGTAAATATTCTTGTTAATAATTCATACCAGGGGGTTAATTTTTTACTTAGAATTGTCCATATGTTGGCAGGATTACTCAATTGTGTGGATTATTAACCAAGGTAGGACTCATGTTGGGAAAGGGATTACTTTTGGGTCTTTAAACTGCCAGATATTGATAGATCATGAAGGTACATTTGATGTATTTTCACATTGAATTTCCATTCGTGTGTGGCCCTCATTCATTAATATTGTCAACAGATGTGACTTCAGGAGAGGAATACCTGTGGGGCTCCTGGTCATCTTGAACATACTGCATGTCTCTGCTCCCATGGTTGCCTGAATATCCCCCACCTGGTTAGCAGTAATGAACATAGTCTGACCACGAAATCTCTTGGACACACTATGGCTGCCAGTGGAGGACCTGGGGGAAACTCCCTCACCTAACCCTGCCTCTGTGGGTAGGGAATGTGTATCATCAGATCATAGCTGGTAAGAGCCCTTTTTTGTGTTTGGAAAAAAAATTTGCAATTAATAGGGGAATTCTGGAGCTGCTACCAGTTTGTGTTGCTTACTGTTGGCATGACAACAAGAGATGGACTTTACTATATGATGGTGCTTGTATACTATTTGCATGACTTCGAGAAATGGACTTTTCTATGCGATATTGGCAGACTTGTGTACTGTACTTGTATAGTGTCTTTGGTGGGGGTCGAATTAATACTGTTAACGAGTTTACGAGGTATAATTGATTTCTCCAAGGTACCGAAATCTATAAAGTAGTGTAATTTTTAAACATTTTTGTAAAAAGACTGCTACATGAGCTTTCTGGTTGGCCAATATAAGGAAAGCAAGGATGGCTTTAATGTAATTATAAATACAGTAGTTTTGATTACAATCATTCTAGTGTACGTAAACAAAACTGTTACACACCATATTCAATGCATTGTAAATTTCAGGTGTGGCACTGTACATCGTTGCCAGTATACCCAGCCGTCACTCACTTGGTCGGGCGGTGGATGGACCTTCATGACTGCCTGGGTCCTACACAAACTGCTACATGAACTATCCACACCAAGGAATATGTTAACAATGCTACACTGACCTAGGAAAGGAGAGGAAGAACCTGGGGACCTATGCAAGAAGAACGAAGCTGTACAGTATCAAAGCAAAGATACTCTCCCTTTTAGTGTCGAGCATCATCTCTATACCAAATGTTCATTTTGAAAATAAGTTTATGCAAAATATAGTTGAAGTTCCTCAAGCTGTCTGGTCGCCACTTTCAAAGTGTATTGTTTTGTAAGGCATATCTACATAGATGGCGAAGCATTTCAGCATACATTTAACTGATTACTCTTGTCAGCACAGTACCACTAATTAGGTGAATGCATGACACACACACACGCACTGGTTCACAATGGAGTGCTTTCAAATATAGTAGCCGATACTCGGCTCGGCAGGCTCTAGCTGAACCCATTCCCCCGCTGCATGAAAGCCAATAATATGAGTTATGGGAACTGATGAACAGCAGGGGAATGAGTTTTGTTTCTGCAGTGACCTATCAGGATAAGAATTTTTCAGAACCCCATTGTACGACCTTAATCTGAATGCGCACACACTGATTTGCATGCACACACTACAGTAGAAGTAGCACTAACTAACCTGTCCTCTGCATCTCTTGAGTAATCAGTTTTATCTTTATGCTGTGTTTCGGTAGTCAATGTAGTATGCTAAAATTTATTGGTGAAGACTATTTGTATATTATCAATTAGGGACTTATGTAAATTGAAGTTTAACAGTAAATTGAACCAAACTTCACATAAGTGGAAAATACTAAATTTATAGGGTGTAAAGTTTTCGATGGATGGCCTGGGCACGTTAAGGAATTTGATAAAGTTTCATTTAACTTTGGGAATAAGGTGCCCTGCCATGTTTAGAGAAATGAAATGGTAGATCCAGACAAACAGCAATTGCGTATTACAAGGTCAATGGAAATATATGGTCTTCGAGGTCACTTTATTCTATTGGATGAATTTGCTACTTAAGGGGGGGGGGGGGCAGGTTTGAATGTAGTGATTGTTTATGGGGAAAACCAATAACAGTCTGTGAATTTATATTGAGCTATATAATTTTGCTCCTGCTAGAGGGCCCAAGCAGAATCAAAACTTGGTTCATTATAAATATGCTACAGGTGTTTAGTTTTCTTGCTATTGTGAGTCTGTCACCACGGTAAAGTAAATGGTTTGCCCTACATTTGGGTAAGTGCTCTTGTGTGGTAACAGGCAACGAGTAGACTCTTTGCCAAGGAGTTTTTTCCCCTCTTGCACTCAAAAGTTAAACGAGGGTTTTTTACACTCAATGGCAAAGATGTCTTGTGTAAAATTAAACTTTTATGCTACAAGTTTTGTGTAATTAGAATTTTTTATAAGTTTTGTGCACAGTAATTAAAATTTGTACACTGAAGGTTTGAAAACTAAAATTCAAATCAAAGATTAATATTAAATAATTATAATTATAATTCTTTACTTAAAATTCTTGGCTTAACTTTGTGTAACATGGATTATAGATAAAATATAAACAGTTTTGATCAATTGCTCACTGTAAAACAGATCTGGGAATCGTTTAGAAAAAAAGAATATGTAAAAATAAAAATATAAACTATGGTTTGTTCTTCACAACACAGAGCAGAAACTGAAGTGATTGACTTTGCTACACCTTACAGAGTGGGAGTACCAACTGGGACTAAGTGTGAGATAACTCTGAGAGGATGGAGGAAGTGAAGGAGTTTAACTACCTGGGTACAGTTCTGTGCAAACATGGAAGTATGGAAGGAGAAATTAGGGAGAGAGCAGTGAAGGGTAGACAGGTCATAGGATCATTGGGAAGGATTACGAAGGGTAGAAGTGTGAGTATGGAGGTGAAAAGGGGACTGAGAAATAGTATAATCCTACCAACAATGACATGCATCAGAGACATGGAGTAGGGTGCATCAGTCTAGAATAGGTGCTGTGGAAATGAGTTACTTGAGGAGCTTGTGGGGTGTCTAGGTGGGATGGAGAAAGAAATGAGTGTACGAGAGATGTGGTATGATTGAGAAGGCAATTGGTATTCAGTGTGGAGTGGTTGAGAGAGTGAAGCGTAATACACTGAGATGGTTTGGACGTGTAGAGAGAATGCAAGGAGAGGAATTTGTAAAGGTGTATGGAAGTGAAGTTGTGGGACCTGGGTGTGAGAGGCAGACCACCGGTTAGATGGCAGAACAGTGGAAGAGTATGTAAAGGAGAAACGTGAGGGGCAGAGGAGGGCTTGAACAAGTAAGGAGGGAGTGTTGGAACAGGGAGAACTGGAGACACTTCTGCCGTGGCCACCCCCTTGGGGGGGGGGGGAGTTCCCGGAGGGAACGAGGCGTCAGAGCTATATAGATAGATAGAACACTACTTGCGCCAACACGCCATAAAAAGGATCGTGTAAAGTTTGTAAACAAATCCATTCTATATAAAAACCTGTACTAAATGGATGAACTAATGACGTATACAGTACAGTCTCATCACAATGTATATCTACAAGGGTGGCTCAGTGTTCTAAACTTGTTTATTTTTTTGGGAAACATTCCAATACGTTGATTGAGCAGCATATATAACCTTATTTACATAAAAGTACAAAACACGCATGGTGCAAATTACATGAAAGTCATTGTTTTAAGCTATTGCGGCCCAAATGAAAAAAAAAAAAAAGTTCAGTGAGGGGGAAAGTCCTATCAATATTGGGTACTACCATTATAACTGCTTATACTATACTATTGCTAACCCTTCAAAGAATATAGGGTCGCTTTGTTTAAATAATCCTGCCTTGTATTAGCTGTGGTAACTGCGACAGTATGCATTCACTTCAACCTTGCATGCATAAACCGTGAGGTGACTTCGGAGCATTGACAGTTTCAAGCATTTTAAAGATAATTGAAAAGTTATAGTTTGAAAAATGATCGAATCAGTTTACTCATTTCTCTGGTATTTGAAGTAGTGATGCTGACGAGATTAAACAAGTGGAAGAGTACTGGTGTGTGTGTGTTTGTGCAGTGTGTTCGAGCAGTGCTCGCGAACACAAGCGACCTGTTCGCTTGTTGACGGGCTTACCGCTTGTGCACGCGGCGGGCACACTTGTGTCCAAACGAACGTGTCTGACCTGTCACAGCCGGGCAGACAAATTGTGTAAAGACTGGCTAATTAAAAGAAAACAGTTGGGAAGTCATGTGACAATATTACGGCAATTAAAAGCTGGGAATAACAATGACTTCATAAAGTACATGAGAATGGACCCAAATACTTTTCACATGTTGCTCGATTACCAAAGATGATACTGACAACCACGGCCCCTTGGCTCCATAGGAAACCTCGTGTGTGTGGCAGGGACGTCATACTACTGGGTAGCCGCAGTGTTCGGTGAATTCGAACCACCACCAGCACGGGCAGTTTGCTGGTGTGCTCGCGAACACAAGCGGTAAGCCCGTCGACCGGCAAACAGCTCGCTTGTGTCCGCGAGCACTGCTCGCTTGTGTCCGCGAGCACTGCTCGCTTGTGTCCGCGAGCACTGCTCGATCGTGTGGACGGGCCTTTTAAATTAAGTGTATACATGTGTGAGTTTGATTACAAGAGCGTGTGCGTGTGTAAATATAAAGGAATGCAACTAAAAAAAAAAAAAAAAAATGGTAAGATGTAGTGGTAAGCAGCAATGAGATAAGTAGAAGAGTGCCCCCGTCTTACCTGGCCTTAAAGTAGTCTGCTCTGCTTGCATTATTCTACTCATTCCAATCTCGATATTTAATATTAGAGTACTAAAAGTGGATGCAAGTAAACGTTACTAGCCGATATTTCCCAAAAGTATGATAATCATGACATTCATGTTGGTGGTACTTGGCAACTCCGTCGGCCTTCCCCTCCCTCCCTCAGGTCTAGTCGCCATGTTAGGAAGATGCAATATATCCATACAAATCCTTCCATTTCTCTCCCATAGTGGTTCTTACGTAAATTCTGAAAGAATCATCGTATTCAAGAGAATTTCATGTACTACAGCACATATTTTATTCCAAAATTACTTTCATAATTGCTGCAAATTCAATAAGGAAAATATTTTATAAACTAAGATTATAATAATATACTCGCTGTAATTACTTTATTTTTTACCCTCCAAAATTTTATTAATTGTATTATAGTTGTACAATTACTGTTTAATCCAAAGATGTAAACCAAATTTACCTAGCTTGTGTAATAAGTGAGGTAAGTGAAGAAATGTAACTATTTTTTGAAGGAGCAATGCCTGTAGAGTAAAAGTAACCAAATCATGCGGCCTCCCAACAGTAGCAGGAATGTCACCTCTACCGACGTGTTCGCACAAATCACAGCCCATTTTCCTATTGAAATGGAGTAGAAAATATTATTCATTCTCATAAATATTATATTTATACTAGTACATGGGAACATCATGTAGTATTGTACAATACATCCATGTATTAACATTATTGCATAAAATTTTTCGTACATAAATACACAGGTTCCATACAGTACATACCTACATACATGTACGTACATAAACTTACACATACATACCCACATGCATACATACTTATATACATATAAACATATTCCTACAGAAGTTCATAATTTGTGAACTATGGCTTTTTATTACTATCTTAATTTTCAGTGTACACTCTCCCAAAAAAGTATCGGCATTGCTAGCTAGATCCTGCTGAGAAAAGATCGAAGTTACATGTATGACTGTACTGTGGGGTTGGTATTCCTGCTGGCAATGAGTTGACTCTCATTTCTGTACTAACGTGAAATCCTCTAGCATACATAATTCATGCATTAGGCAAGTCGTGGAGTAAGAGTTGTGACTTCATTTTTACAAATATACGGTATGTGATTTTAATGATTGATGCTTTTTTGGGAGAGGGAATTTACTGAATTATTGAATAAAATGAGAATGATAACCCAGAGAATAAAGTTACCAAATCGGATTTTAACCAAGAAGTAATCTTTGAGTAGATTCGCTGTAACTGTAGTATTTTGTCTTAAATATAATGCAGTTATAGCATAGGGTAGGATTAAGTAGGCTTATGCTTTTTCTTCTCATATTTCTAAATAAGGTTTTGTAAAGCAACACAAACAGAAATTGCCCTCTCCAGAAAGTGACGTATAAACAAACATGTGAAGCAACCAACACCTCAAAGCTTCACTCGATAATCTCGGGGCCTCAATCTCAGGCCACGACTGACGCCACCTGTCCCGAGGTAGAGGTATATAAAAAAAGTAAAAATAAAATAAAATAAATAAAAAGAAAGATAACGTTATATACCATTCGGCAACTACGGTGTGGATTAGCTGAGTTTTGAGCATTAGAAAGGGACAAATCTTACGATAATATTTGAAATTTCTCTTATAGGTGAAGAAATGCGAATATGTTTCGATTTGCATCCACTATAGTTTCTCTGACTCATGAAGCAATACGAATATACATAATTGGCAACTGATCGGCAGGGAATACCACTATCTATAAGGTTTCAAAGCAATGTACCATAATGCTACGTTTATTGTCGTTTTCGTTCATTCGTTTTAATGCCGATACTTTTTTTGGAGAGAGTGTACATACATTTAAGTTACATATTATGTACGTATGCCATATTATGGCATACGTACATAATATGTAACTTAAATTGTTGTAACTAACATTCATATCTTTAAAGTAATTAAAATCTTATTCCACTTTTTGAACAAGATGATGGAGGTTAATGACTTGAGTCTCCTGTGTGAGGGCTGTTCCAATACTTTACACACCTCACACTCACACCTCTCTGTGCAGGGACAGTTCTACAAAAGGGAATTTTTAAATCATTAGGTCTTATTGTGTTAATATTATGAGACAATAATTCAAAACCTGTGTTATTGGGTTATATGTGAATGGATTTAAAAATAAATTTACAAGTTTGCAAAGATAGTAAGTCCGGAACTTTAAAAACTTATTTTACACAAAACAAAGAATTAGTATGGTCGTAACGTGATTTATGAAACACGATTCTCACCTATTTTGCGTGTGTGTGTGTGTGTGCAATAAATAATCCATCTAAAAGTGTTGTGAATGCTCCCACCCCATATTGCTGAACAATAAAGCAGATGTGGATAATCAGTAGATGTATATATTATTTTCAGACAATCAGCAGTTATATAATTTCTTATTCTGTACAAGGTATCTGTTATCCGTGAATTTTTATAACAGAGTTGATTTAATGAGGGAATGAGAGGGACAGAGAGAATGAGGCAGTGGGTGGGTGAGTTAGCAAATGAGGAAGAGGGAATGAGTGAGTGAGAGGGAACGATGCATGCAGTGATTGAGTGAGTTAGCAAATGAGGGAGAGGAGAAAGAATGAGCGAGCGAGTGAGTGAGTGGGTGACAGCCGGTGACTAAAGAGCACACGGAGGAGAAATTAGACAGGATGAAGGGAAACCAGTCTGAGAGAGAGAGAGAGAGAGAGAGGAGAGAGAGAGAGAGAGAGAGAGGAGAGAGAGAGAGAGTGAGAGAGAGAGAGAGAGAGAGAGAGAGAGATAATGACGATAACTAATGGAAAGGAGGGAGAGAAAGAAAGAAAGAAAGAGATGATGAAGACGATGGAAAGGAGAGAGAGAGAGAGAGAGAGAGAGAGAGAGAGAGAGAGAGATGATGAAAGCACAATGGAAAGGAGATAGATAGATAGAGAGAGATAGATGGATAGATTACATAACTCTGATTAATTAATAAGAATGAAGGTAGGGAAAAAATTCAAGTAAAAAAAAAGAGTATTAATGCAAGTACTGTACCCGGGAAAATATTGCAACAGAAGTGCAAAATTCTGACCTTTGTAATAAAAAGGTCATAATTTTTATTTTATAATACTCCTGCAATCTGATCACCAACGCAGAACTGTCTCTCTCTCTCTCTCCTCTCTCTCTCTCTCTCCTCTGCTCTCTCTCTCTCGTCTCTCTCTCTCTCTCTCTCTCTCTCTCTCTCTCTCTCTCTCAGGCAAGACCAAACGTAAGAAATGAGTA
>JAWQEG010008069.1:0-2500 GCA_033782935.1 Petrolisthes cinctipes
CTACCGGATCCAAAAACAAGTCTTGCTTCTAACTTCTACACGACTTCCAGCTAATGTTTAGTTAATATTGACGTCATATCCACCGTCATTTTATTTTATTTACTGAGTATGATGGCTTGGGTCGAGCCTTCAAACGGAAGAATCGAAACGTGAGTGAGTTTGTACTTAGGCTACATCCTTTTTCTTTTGGTTTGTTTGGGGGATGATCAGGGCTGTTGTGAATTATTGGTTGGAGTTTTTGACAGTGATCCCTTCCCTTAATTAACGACCCTGTGATCGTGTCTGAAAATTGGAAGCTTCTGATTCCTCCTGAATATACAACGAAATAAGCTCCTTTTATATAGTGGTGTTTCGTGGTAATATTTGAAGGACTCATTTATTTCCAATTTTCTGACTACATCACAGGGTCCCTATGATGTAGTAAGGTTATAGCAATGTACTCTCTCTCTCTCTCTCTCTCTCTCTCTCTCTCTCTCTCTCTCTCTCACACTGACCTTCACACGATTGCCTGAGTATGTGTGTATGGGGAGGGGGGGAAAGGGGATGGAGATGATGAGGTCCTTTAAATTCCTTATTAATAGATGTAGTTTACTGAATATCCCATTCTTCAAATTCACTCCATTCCTGCAAAACAGAAGAGATTTGTTGTCAGAAAATTGTGGAGGTTTGAGTTTGCAAGACACCACCTCGTTTGAAGGAGAGCTTGTTTGGGTGGCATAGTCAGGAGAAATCAGCAGAAGCCTCCAAAATATATCATAAACGATCACAGAGTCCATTTAAGTACAGTACAACAGAACAGAGTACAAGTGAGTGTATAAACATGACACCAGTGACGACGACAACAACAACATTCGAGGTGATGAGTCAAACTGATCTCCGGACTCGTTCAATGACCCACTTTGTTTACACCCTTGTTTGGCCTCTAATTGATGACTTCCTCAGCTGTTTCTCCTTAGGGGACTCAAGTACAGGGTTGCTCGCTCGTAAATAAACATTAACAGACACACAGATAGACAGATATAGAGGAAGTATATATATAAACAGTACGAGTCTCCCATAAAAAAAAATAATATAAATACATAAAAAGTAGTGCTTCAAAATAGGTGACAACAATATCAAAAACTCCTTGGCAACTAAAGAGACCAAAGAGTTGAGTCCAAACCACATCCCATGGACATACAGTAACTACATTACTCAGTACGGAAACCACATCTATGAACGGAATAATGAACCACCACTACCATTACTACCACTACTACCACCAACCTTACTAGCATTATCACTATTCCCACTAACACTACTTCCGTTAACACTGCTACCAGCGTTGACACAAACAAAACCTACAACACTACTACTACCACCACCATTATTAATTAACACCACACCAACCCACCAAAAAAACACTATTACCACCACTACCACAAAATAATACAATCACTAATACCAACACTACCAAACACCGACACAGTCATCACCACCACCACCACGAAAGTAACTCCCTACAAGTACCAACCATTATCACCACCATCACTACCACCATCACTACAACTGCTAACATCACTACCAAACCTCCTCACCCATCTATCTGACATCATCACCACCACCACCATCACTACAACTGCTAACACGTGCATCACCAAACCTCCTCCCCCAACTATCTGACATCACCAACATTATCACCACCACCACCATCACTACAACTGCTAACATCACCACCAAACTCCTCCTCAATTATCTGACATCACCAACATTATCACCACCACCACCATCACTACAACTGCTAACATCACCACCAAACCTCCTCCTCAATTATCTGACATCACCATCACCACCACCACCATCACCACATCACTACAACTGCTAACATCACCACCAAACCTCCTCCCCAACTATCTGGCATCACCAACATTATTACCACCACCACACCACCACCAATCACCACCACCATCACTACAACTACTAACACGTGCACCACCAAACCTGCTCCCCAACTATCTGACATCACCGACATTAAAAATTACCCTCACAAATACCACGACCATCACCATAACGATAATAATAGCTACAACAAAGACGGCCAGGACAAACAGACATACAAACAGACAGAGAAACACATTATTTTGTAGCTTCCTGTCATTAAAGGGATTGTATCATTTTAATTTTGGTACATTGAGTGCCTCGATTCCTCCAAAATATGCCAGGAAACAGAACCGGGACTAACATGAATAATGGTGGTCTGTTTGTTGCCTGAAATAGTTTGGAGAAATAATTTACTCCTGATTTACCAACACAATACTACCTACCCACTTTAATTAACGTATTCATTCTCTCGTGGGCAAATTGGAGGGCCACTGATTCTCTCCTAACTCTGCTACTCAACTGGATCCCCTCCGAGTATAGTGAAGTAATAATGTGTCTTCTGGCGTTGTTTGGAAGAATCAGTAGCCCTCCAATTCATAAAAAATAATGATTATCCTACACATATATGGAGACACATTTG
>JAWQEG010008069.1:7500-14430 GCA_033782935.1 Petrolisthes cinctipes
GGAATAAGGGACAGGCTTTCTACCCACCCCAAGCCTGTCCCCCTATTCCCACACACCCCCAGTCCCCCCCCCCCACCCAAGCCTGTCCCATACTCCCGCACCTCCTTTAACCTTTCCCTTACGACCATACTCCTACCCTACACTGGTATTGGTGGTGGTCTCCTTATTTACATCTTCCTGACGGCGTTGTTCCTTCACAGACCCGGTATGTGCCCTCGATGGTGACGCAGATCAGAGCCAAACTCCTGTCTTCCCTGCCTGACCCACTAAGAGACCACTTCTTCCTCAGCAGTCAACCTCGCACACCTCCAGCTTACGTTACAGGTGTGTGTGTGTGTGTGTGTGTGTGTGTGTGTGTGTGTGTGTGTATTCTTCGCTTCCCTTAATACAATTTTTACCTGTCCTTCTCCTTATCCAATTCACACCTGTTCTTCCTATTCCATCAATTCAATTCTCACCTGACCTTCATATTCCTTTAATCCAATTCTTACGTTTCTTTCTTTTCCTTATATTTAATTCTCACCTGTCCTATATATTCCCTTAATCCAATTCTCACCTGTCCTTCGTTCCCCCCAGAGAGGAAAAGACAGCGGATCCTCAGAGACCCCAGAGAGGACACCCCGGAATATCAGGGTCGTCGTCGCCTCGAAAGGATATTCTCTATGCCAAACTGGGCCAAGAAGGAGATGACGCCCTCCCCGACTATCGACAACAAGGAGACCAAGTTCAAGTTCTGAGCTGCATCTGCAAGTGGGAGTACAAAGGAATACAAAAGGGGTTAAACGAGTTCTGAAATGGATCTGCAAGTGGGAATACAGAGGTCAAAAAAAGTGTTATATATGCAAGTGGGAGTACAAAGGAATACAAAAGGGAATTAAACGAGTTCTGAGCTATATCTGCAAGTGGGAGTACAAAGGAATACAAGCATCAGCAACAAACCTATTGGTCTTGATGAAGCTGTTTGGGTCTAAGCTATTAACCAAACTACTAAGGGAGAATGGAAAGAACAGTGAAAGGGGATGGGGTCGAGTGGTAGAGTATGGTGGATGAATAGATGGATGGATGGATGGATGGGTGATGTTTCGGGTTTGTAATGAAGATATCGAGGTGTGTGTGTGTGTGTGTGTTGTTGCGTGACATAGTGTGCTTGGAGTAATCACTAGTCTCCAATTACCTGACTAGATCACAGTTTCCTTAGATTAATTAACAGTCAAACTTGTCACCTCCAAAACTACCTCAGACAACATTCACAGCTCACTTGGACTATAGAAAGATACAAAAAGAGAGAGAAAGAGAGAGAGGCTACTGTATGTGTGATCAGTTCCAGTTAACTAAAAAAGAAAAAAAGTCATAAGTTCTTCCTATCCAGCAAAATCAGATCACAACCCCAATTTTAAAGACCCTCATCATTCAAAACAACAAAAGGGTGAAATGTTATCATAATCCAGTCTAGAGTAATACTAACTCAATGTTCGTGCCATGAGACTGACTGAAGCTATGAGTGAAACATGGGGTCAACATTCTGAGGAAGAGCAGAAGTTCACTGAATATGTTCCACTTCTACTTTTAAAGGTTAATGTATATGTAATGAGGCTTCCATGTTCACTCTAGCTAGGTATGGTAAACTTCACTTGGGAAAACTGTATATATTGTGTTGTAAAAAGATTTCCAACTTAGGATGTGGTATACTAAGTCGTGTTTTCCTTCTTTTTTTTTTATGTAGTTTTCAGTGATGCAGATATGTCTCTCTGTTACCGTAACATAATTATATTCCTAAGTTTAATCCCAACTCCACGTACTTAAAAAAAAATATATATATTTTATAGAGCTTTCGACTTCTAGACGAGACGAATGAATATGTTTAGAACTGCATAGACAAAAAGTAATGATATTTGTACCTGTTAAATGAAAATATAATATTATGGTTTATGTAACTTTAAGGAACCCTGTGATCGTGCACGAGACCTGGTGGCTTCTGATTCCTCCTGACTATGCCACGAAACAAGCTCCTTTTAATGTAGGTGGTGTTTCGTGGCAATGTTTGAAGGACTCGCTAACCTCCAATTTTCCCACTACATCATGGAGGGGGTCCTTAAGGAAAACTACGACGGTGTTATTGAATACTTCGGTCACATTATATACAAAATATGTTCAATTCTTCCCCACGTTACAAGGAGGAAGGAAAATTAAATTACATTCCATTACTAGTATTATTTTCTATGATGCTGTGTATTGTTGATGTTTCCTTAGAATTTGACGTTAAATGGCCGTGTGTGTGTGTGTACAGATCACAATGGGCATTCCGTGGTGTGTGGTTTAGTACAATTATAGCGTGTGGGGGGGGGGGGGAGGAAGGGTGGTGATGTACTGTACACACACACACACACACACACACACAAGGAAATACACTTACAGCCTACAAAACACACACACACACACCAGGAAATACACTTACAGCCTACAAAACACACACATGGGACTGTTGAACACCCCAAACACAACACACACACACACACACACACGCAAACACGGAACCGCAAACATTGACACCAAAACCAACACAAGACCCTCCCTTTTCTCCTCCAGCCTCACGCCCGCTCCCAGCAGCTGGTCCTAGTGTTAAAACTTTGATTGTCTATAATTTTGTTATGTCGTTTTTAATCTGGCGAAAATGCACCAGTTCCCTTTCTCATCTTTTGAGTAGAATATTATTATATAGTATTTATTTTGTTTATTATTTTTTTATTTTTACCTGGCGAAAATTTTAAGTAGTTTCCTTTCAGTTGATAAATTTTACTGCAAGTGGTGGTAATAATTTCCAGTGCTTTTATAGATACAACTTGTAAATATTTACCTTATTATTACAAAAGTTTAGATGCTTTGGGTAGATTCCTGTGTTTAAACTTGTAGAATATTATGGAGAGTAAAAATAATTGGAGTAATTCGTCTTGATTGCGTTTACTCGACATATTAGTTAAAATGAATGAGATGAGGAGCCTGGTACATTTTCACCAGGTCGATAAGAAAAATTAATGTCGAGTTGATACACACCTTGTTCCAGTTTCATTCCCTCCAGCTGGCAACTCGTTATTCATATTGTAATTCTG
This sequence comes from Petrolisthes cinctipes, assembly GCA_033782935.1. NCBI lineage: Eukaryota > Metazoa > Arthropoda > Malacostraca > Decapoda > Porcellanidae > Petrolisthes > Petrolisthes cinctipes. The sequence goes on from JAWQEG010008069.1 coordinate 10,608, forward strand.
TTTATTTTACTACTCTCTAATGATTTCCTCTTTATTTTCCTATACAGTACTGAAAAAAATGTAGCACATATCATATTCTTTTATTTGTACATAGTTATGATTAAGTGACAGAGAGAGATAGAGATGGCGATATTGTTATGTTTGTAAACTATATTTTATTTATAAGATATGTTTGTTTTCGTTGTCGTTAAACTTTGTGTGGGATTAATGAAGTATAAAACAACAAACAGTATTGCACATTGTACAGTTCAAATGTAATGTTAGAGTGATAATAAAATGTGTCGATAAATATTAGTGTATATTTTCCACTCTTTTTTGTGTCGTGACTTGAGGCTCCATTCTTTGGTGACTCGGTTTTCATGTTTGTTGTTGTTTTGTTGTTGTTGTTGTTGTTGTGCGGAAGTAAAGTGTAGTGTAAGTGCGAGAGTTAACTACAGTGCATTTATTTATTCTATCGACCCTCGTGCTCAGATGATTCTACGAACTACTTGTGCCAGTGCTAACCAATGCATGCAGTATTAATTTTCTTCCTTTACCTCCAGTCAGCCAGTCAGTCAGTCAGTCAGCCGGTGAGAAGATAATAATTCAGCGCCGTCCTATAATTCCCCTCCTTCATGCACGTCTACATCAAACCTTGAGTCTAGTGCTCTTGTTATGACTCAACTTCAGGGTGTTGTTTTAGGTATGTTATCCCTCTCAAATCTTCAGCTGTCCCTCCTTTCTTTCTGTTTCCTTCGTGCTTGCTCGCCCACCTCTGTATCTAGCACCTTCTCCCTCTTCATACCGTACCTACAGTGTCTTCCAGGACTATGACGATCTTCTTTCATCCTCAATCAACAAAGAAAAAGAGAGGGTTGTAATTTTCCTTTGGTGCATCAGAGGAGTGTCTTGATTTTTCTATTGTGAGTTAGAGATGAAGGAGAGGGTCGTGGTTTTCCCGTAGTTCGTTATAGAAGACAGAGAGGGTCGTGGTGGTGATGGTCGTAGTGGTGGTTCGTCTGTATTGTGTCCGACAACAGAGAGAGGGTCGTAGTTTTGTTTTACAGTGGTGTGTCGTCAAGTGATGGGGGTCGTGGTTTTCTCTTTTATAGTGTGTCAAACGAGAGGGAAAGTGGAGTTCATTCTTTCTACTCTTCTTGGTTTGGGTGACGGAGTGGACGTGATGTTTCCCTTCTCTCTGGCTGGCGAGGTGGTGTTGTTGTCGTCCCACCCTCTGACTCCTGTGGAATGAAGATATGAAGATGAAAGGACACCCAGGAAGACCCAGGAAGGACGAGGAAGAACATAACAGAGGGATGGGCCTGCAATCACGAAGTAAAGAGGAGATATATATTTTTACCAATTGTATTCATATCAGTATTATTATTATTATCATCATTATTATTATTATTATTATTATTATTATTATTATTATTATTATTATTATTATTATCATTGTTATTATTATTATTATTATTATTATTATTATTATTACTATTATTATTATTATTACTATTATTATTATTATTATTACTATTATTATTATTATGTTTGTTATCATTATTATTATTATTATTATTATTATTATATATTTCTACGTTCAGCCATTGGACATAGGTTTCACGAAGCCCGTTACCGAGACCCACATTAATGTTATTGCTATTGCTATGATTGTGGTTTTGGTGGTGATGGAGGAGGTGGAGTTCTGGGGTGGAGGGTGATGCCACGAGGTTCTCTGGGGCTGCTTTTATGGTGGCTGCCAACATCAACACGGACCCCAGGCAGAAGGGGAAGGTAAACACGGGTAGGTGGTTCTGAAATGACAAAATAATGAATTAAAAAAAAAAAGAAGCTTCCTTCTCCCTCCCACACCTCTGCATTTTTTGTCCCTTACTTGACTAGAAAATAGGTTTAGTTTGAGTATGATATAAATGATATAATAAACTACCTTCTCCCTCCGACACCTCATGCATTTCTTGCCCCTTACTTGAATAGAAACTGGATATAGGTTGAGTATGATATAAATGATATATAAAAAAAGGTATGTGTCTGGCTACTGACGGCGGAGAAGACGGGGAGAAGGGCAGCCATGATGAAGGTGACGAAGACGGCGTTGACGGCGGCGAGGAGGAGGTTGCGTCCTGTGGGGATCATGAAGAAGGCAATGGCACCCCCCGCCAGGAAGCCGTTGTACCCCCACACCCCAGAGTACACGGCGGAGTAGGGGGCTGACGACACCACCAGGCCTGCCACGAGAGGAGGGGAGAGGGCGTAGGGAAAAGGAGAGTGCAGGGAAAGGAAGGGGAAGGGAGAGGTGGGAAGGGAAAGGAAGGGGAGGGGTGGGAAGGGAAAGGAAGGGGAGGAGTGTGTAGGGAAAGGAAAGGGAGGAGAGTGCAGGAAAGGAAGAGGAGGAGAGTGAAGGTAGGGAAAGGACGGGGAAGGGAGGAGAGTGCAGGGAAAGGAAGGGGAGGGGGACATAGGGAATGAAATGGGAGGGAGGTGTAGGGAAAGGAAGGGGAGGAGGGGGAGCGTAGGGAAAGGAAATGGAGGGAGATAGAGGGAAAGGAAAGGGATGGAGAAAGGTTAAGTTAAAAATGACAGAGGTGGATACAGAAAAGTACGAATATATGAATGATAATTATGATATTCCTATTAACAAACAATCAATGAAATACTTTTCTGGTGGTGGTACTAACTGGTGAAGGTGCCTATTGCGCCCCGAGGAAGCAGGCGAGGGCAAGGATGGGTGAACACAGGAAGGCCCCCACCAAGATCAACACAGAACATGCTGTACTCTCCACCGCCCACACCTGACCTACAGACAGCAGCGTTCCCATCAACACCTGCAATACATACACATATACATACGTACAATATTGCAAAAAAATACATAATTAAATTGTGGTCAAACCTAAACAAAACATAGTTATATATCTGTAAAATAGCCTATCTGTAAAATACCTAACTTTACCTACTCTCACAAGGTCTGCAATAAAATAGTGAATCTTTTTCCTTGTATGGCTTTGTAGAATCATTAGCCTTACACTACATACCATTCCAAAGTAGCGACTCACCCTGTCCCACTCCACTTGCTCCTCCTCCTGCAGTAGTGAGGTGTCGTTGGAGGCTGTTGCTGCTTCAGGAGCGGGGAGGGCGTACCCAGCTGCCCTCATGCACAGGAAGGTGATGGAGGTGGCCACGTTGAAGGGCAAGGTGTAGGCGGGGATCTTGTGTACCCCAGGAGATTACCCAGACCCGCGAAGACGACAACACTACGTCAGGAAAAGGGGATTCAGGATAACTATTTAGATGATAACAGTGGGTCAGATCATTACAAGGGGAGTCAGGAAAAATATTAAAATTATAACTGGGGAACGTCAGGTCACGTCCAAATATAAACCAACAAGTAATTAAAGGTTGTCGCAGGAAAGTATGCAGTGACGATCAACAGGAATGTAACACAGAACGGGAACAGGAATTTGATACATCGATCTCACCTGAAGGCTGACGTGGCGAGGAGATAGAGCCACACAGGGACGGAGAGCGGGCATGGAAGAAGACTGGGAAGAGGGCCGGATGACAGTACCCACCAGGACGGGACTGAAGTTGGTGAGGCCAGCACTGATGACCTCGTCGGGGAAGTTGAGTACCTGGGTGGGGTGTGGCAGGTACAGGAGGGGGATGAGACGGAGTAAGGCTAAGGGAGGGCAAGGGTAAAGTAGGGCAAGGGTAAGGGAGATGAAACAGTGTAAGGGAAAAAGAGAGGGCAAGGGTAAAATAGGGCAAGGGTAAAATAGGGCAAGGGAAGGGCAAGGGTAAGGGAGGGAAAGGGTAATGGAGATGA
>JAWQEG010008070.1:0-7500 GCA_033782935.1 Petrolisthes cinctipes
CATATACCCTCTGCCAGTGTCCTCCTAAGTTCCTAACCACCTGTGTACGACTCTTGTCTCTGTGCCGCGATCTTGTAGGTGGTCATCTGTGATTGTGACTTTTTTTTCCGAATATTCTTTGTTTGTTATTACTTATCGTGTTTTCTAGTGGATGGTAAATAATACGTGGAGTACTGTAGCTTGTGGCCACACGTGTGATAAGGTAAGTGTTACATTCCCTAATTGATCTATGACTACGAGTTAACAGTTAGAGGCAGCCAGTAACGTGGAGGAGTCTAGGGGGACTTTATCTTGTTGGTAGATTGGAAGGCTACTGATTCCTCCTAAGTTAATTAACTGTACCAGACGCCCTCGGTGGAACTGTGCTAATAAATAAGGAATCTGTCTTATGGCATAATAATAGCTTGGAGGAATCACAGACCTTCAAGTTCACCAACATAAGAATCTCCTTTTAATTAATGTACTCTCGTGATACATAATTTCTGACCAGAGACGAACGCCAGGCACCACACACACATACCCTGCATTCGAACTCAGTCTCTATATGTGTACTGGGTGGGGAAATGAACAATACCAGGCGATTCGAAGCTTTCTGCTCCTCACACTCTGGTCAAAAATTATGTATCACGAGTGTACGGCCATATTTACCTCTGAACATTGTCCGAAACACTACTGCTTCGAACAGTTTACGAACATAGCTGGAACGTATTCTCAAACCTACTCCATCGGTTTGTTTATGAATGAAGCATTATATATATTTTCTGTGTTAGACTTTACGACTCTCAGGACTCGGTGATAGGACACAGTTAAGGGGGTAATTCACTTTTGTTACGTTGGAGTGTCTTGATTCCTCCAAAGTATGCCAGGAAACATGACCAGATGGACAAAAATAATGGTGTTCTGTTGCTTTGAATAGTTTGGAGGAATCATTTGCTCCAGAATTACCAACACTGTACTTCCACCTTAATTAGATTGTTATTGGTGAATTTACTGCTTAATTGGTAGATATGAATAATATTGCCATGAACATATTTCACACAAACCTTCCCTTGAATAATAGTGTTAATTTTCTTGTTGTTCTAGTGTTATTAATTAGACGAACGAAAATGTGGTTATAATTATGTTGGTGCATTATTAACTTTAAATCACATGAACCACCTAAACATTTTGAGATTATATTATCTAGACTTAGAGTGTGTAGAGACCTCATAGCATCGAGAAGACATTCTATCCACACGTGTATATATTATTGTAGCCTCTAGATCAGCAATTCCAAACCTGGCGAAAGTTAATTCTGAGGGAAATACAAATGACTAGCAATTACTAATAGTTGACAGAAAAAAAGAAAAAAAACATCTCATAGAATGCGACGATTGACTTTTCTCTGAGCATATAAAAATCAAAATTTATGCTACGATTGCCTAGACTAGAGAGAGAGAGAGAGAGAGAGAGAGAGAGAGAGAGAGAGAGAGAGTGTGTGTGTGTGTGTGTGTGTGTGTGTGTGTGTGTGCCAGTTGTAGATACGAGTGCTGAATCAGGTTCGGTTCACGTTCGAGCAGCAGCTATGAGTGAGGGTGGAGTGCCCTGGGGAGTACTACTGTTACCTAATTAAGAGTAGAGTCAGAATATAGCCGGCAGTATCTGAACACACACACAGATGTTGTTCCACTCCCTCCAGTTCTTTTTGTTTTACATATCAAATATAATAGTGTATTGGTGTTTTTGAGAATACGATGTTTTGTCTGGTTACTTTTTGTCTTGTCCAAATAGAAGGGGGGAATCGGGATGGTTGAACTGGTTGAAGGAGGGAAACGACAGAGAAAAAAAAAAAAATAATAAGGTTGGGAAGCACAGGACTAGATTATATTCCCTCCACGTGCAGGTGTTATCTAAATAAGGACGAGGTAATGAGCCGCCCGAATCCAACCATGCAGGGTGGTGGTGGGTGTCTGGAAGTAGTAAACATGGACCATAAAACGTTGAGAAAGCTGATACACTCCCATAAATCACTTTGAAGGCCACAGCTGATTGATTCTCGGATTGATTCGTTCCCCTTCATGACGAACGAACGAATGAACGAACGAGACGCTGTGTTTGTGAGAGAGAGAGAGAGAGAGAGAGAGAGAGAGAGGAGAGAGAGAGAGAGAGAGAGAGAGAGAGAGAGAGAGAGAGGACCAGACCCCCCCCCCCCGACCCTCCCTCCCTCCCTGGTAAAAGTGTAACCCCCCAAAAAATGTTTCATGGTTGGTGTGAGTGGTTGAGAGACGTGACAGTATTATTCTCAAGAGTTCCATTATCTGGGGAAATGATTGAGAGTCAGGCATGGTAGTGTGTTATTACAAAGTCTCTCCATTATACAGGGAAAATATTGTCAGGCTTGGTAGTGTGTGTGTGTGTGTTATTTCAAAATCTCTAATTATACAGGCCTACATTTGAAAAAGAATTGTATACTCTCTCTCTCTCTCTCTCGTCTCTCTCCTCTCTCTCTCTCTCTCTCTCTCTCTCATATACTTCATGTTCATTTTAATCTTTCTCCCCATTCCCATATTCCTCCCTTTCTCTTTACCTACCACGCCCTTCCTTTGTCTCGTCTCCTTACTCCACGCCTCCTCCCCCCTCTTCCTCCTCCCCTACTTCTTCCCCTGACCCCCTTCCTCCCCCCTACCCCTCTCCTTCCTCTCCTTCCTTCCCCTTTCCCTCTCCTTCCTTCCCCTTTCCCTCTCCTTCCTTCCCCTTTCCCTCTCCTTCCTTCCCCTTTCCCTCTCCTTCCTCCCCCTTCCTCTCTCCTTCTTCCTCCCCCTTCCCCTCTCCTTCCTCCCCCTTCCTCTCTCCTTCTTCCCCCTTCCTCTCTCCTTCTTCCTCCCCCTTCCCCTCTCCTTCTTCCTCCCCCTTCCCCTCTCCTTCTTCCTCCCCCTTCCCCTCTCCTTCCCCCTCTTGCTTCTTCCCCCTTCCCCCTCATTCCCCCTCTCCCCCTTCCCCCTCATTCCTTGCTTTATCACCTTTCAATTTTCCTCTTCATTATTCTTTTTGGCCACGGTGTTTTGATCTGAGTGGTCCTCCTCCTCTTTCTTATTTATTCCAACTTTATTTCTCCCATTTTTTCTGTATATCATTTTTTTCATTTTTGTTTTCATCTCATAATTTTCTTGTACTTAATCTGAACTTATTTCTGTTTTCCATTTTTTATTTATTTTATTTTATTTATTTATTTTATTAGTTGTCGTCATTCCCTACTTTGGTCACTGTTAATATATTCTGATATTTTTCCCTTGTCCTAATTCCTTTCTCGTGTCCCATTCCTTTCTTTTGTATTTTTTTTTCATATTGCTGGTTCCTTTCTCTCTCTCTCTGTCTCTCTCTGTCTCTGTCTCTGTCTCTGTCTCTGTCTCTGTCTCTGTCTCTGTCTCTGTCTCTGTCTCTGTCTCTGTCTCTCTACACAAACCCAACCAACCAACCAACCCAACCAACCAACCCTACCCTCATACCCATCCGTGGCCAAACCAGTTCTCACCCATCCCATCCCATCCTATCCTCCTCCGCCCCTCATTAAACTCTCCTCCCAGCCATCTTTTACACAATAACATACAGGGGGTAAAACGGTTGTAAATTGTCTAATGGGATAATTTACGTGTCAATAAAAGTCATATTTGTTCAGCGTGCATGACCATTAGCGAGTGTGGGGCCTCGTAAAAGGATCGCAGCCCCCTTATTATTATCTATTAACAGGATTCCCTACGTAGGTCCCGTCCGTCTATCCATTCGTTCCTCTCCCTGCCTCCCGTCACACAAGAGAGACCTGCCTGATGCACTCTGTCTTGGCTTGCATGGTTTGCCTTCCTTTAGTTTCTTGTCTGTCTCCTTCCCTTCCTTCCTTCCTATACCTATTTGCTTCCCTGTCTTACCTACCTGCTTACATGCTGTCCTGTCTTACCTACCTACTTAAATGTTTTCTTGTCTACTTCCATAATTCTGTTTTTACTTGCCTACTTATACTCGTAACTTTTCTTTCATGTCTACCTAAATGCTTTCTTGCCTCGCCTACATATCTGCTTTCTTTCTTGCCTATCTACCTACATATCTGCTTTCTTTCTTGCCTATCTACCTACATTCCGTAACTTCGTGCCTGCCTTCCTGCAGAGACAGCCAGAGAGGCACAGACCATTCCCTTCTAATGTCACACTCAGTCTCTGCCTCATCAACTAAATCCTCGAGCTGATTGCAAACAGAGTCCTCCACACTCTTATTGGCTCTCTCCCCCTCTTCCCTATCATCTATCTTCTCTCTCTCTCCCTTTGCCCTATCATCTATCTTCCCTCTCTCCCTCTTCCCTATCATCTTCCTTTAATTTCGACTTCCCTCCTTCCCTCCCTCCATCAGATTTTTTATGTCATTCCTTTCTCTATCAACCACCACTCTTTTTTTTACCTTCCTTTCCTCTTCTCTATCATTATCCCTTCTCCTCACCATCATCATCCCTCCATCACTCTTTTCATTAGGGTACTCCCTCCTTCCCTTCCACCCTCATTCTCCAACATGGTAGTAATGTTTGGTATGTTACTGTTCATAATAATTTAATATTGTCCCAATTAAGAATGATGTAAAAGAAACGCTGCTTGGAACCTTCACCACCTCCTCTTCCTCCTTTTCTCCAGGTCTGGTGTTGTTTGATTTCCTTTGTATTCATTTGTATTCCACCTCCTGCACCTCTCCCCCTTCCTCCTGCTCATCCTTCTCATCCTTCTCTTCATCCTTCTCGTCCCCCCTCCTCCTCGTCCCCCTCCTCCTCGTCCCCCTCCTCCTCCTCCTTCCTGTCCCCCTCCTCCTCCTCCTTCCTGTCCCCCTCCTCCTCCTCCTTCCTGTCCTCCCCCTCCTTCCCGTCCTCCTGCTGCGCCTCCTCCCAGACCAGTGAGTCGGATGGTCCAACCCCCTGTCAGACGTGGCCGTGGGTGACGTGTCTGCCCTGCCCTAGCTGCCTGCCATGGTGTCGGGGGGCGCCTCGCTATCTCGGCTCCATCAGGCGATAACACCACTTGGCAACATTTGGTGGCTTAATTAACTCCTCTCCTTCCCGTTCCCAGGTATAAGGTGGCAGGCAGGCAGGGGTGAAGGGGGGGGGGAGGAAGGGGGTGAAGAGGGTGGAGGAGGGGGTGAAGAGGGAGGAGGAGGTGAAGGGGGAGGAGTGGAAGGTGAGGAAGAGGGGATGAAGGGGGAGGAGGAGGAGGAAGAAGGGGTGAAAGGGGAGGAGGAAGGGATGAAGGGGGAGGAGGAAGGGGTGATGGGGGGGGGGAGGAAGAGGGAGTGAAGGACAGGAGGATGAGTGGAAAGTGAGGAAGAGGGGGTGAAGGGGGAGGAGGAGGGGGGTGAGGGGGGGAGGAGGAGGAGGAGTGGAAGGTGAGGAAATGGGATGGGAAGAATGAAAGGAAGAGGGAGTGAAGAACAGGAGGAGGAGGAGTGGAAGGTGAGGAAGAGGGAGGGAGGGGAAAAATGAAAGGAAAGGGAGTCAAGAATAGATGGAATAGGAGGGCTGATGTATGGGTGAGAGAGGAAAGTGAGGAAGGAGGGTGACGAGTGATTGAAGTATTAGAAGGTGAACTGCAAACTTGATAGACCAACTCATATACAGGAAGGCAAGGAACCAAGTGTAACAGGGTAAAGTACATTACATTAGAATATCATGTGTAGAATTATATCTTTGAGCATATTTTTAATTTTCATTCAACTTTTATCAATCTATTTTCCTGTGTTTCGTGTGTGTCGTTTCTAGAATTGTTTGTTATTATTTCTAGTATTGATATATTTGTCTAGTTTTTTTTATAGTGTTAGGAATCTAGTGTTATTTATAGTATAGGTAGTTGTGATTTCTGAGTGTATAGATGTGTTATTTTATGTGTATATGTGTGTGTGTGTGTGTCAGTTGATGAGGGTGGTGTGTGTGTGTTCTGATGAGGGTGGTGTGTGTGTGTGTGTGTGTGTGTGTGTGTGTTCTGATGAGGGTGGTGTGTGTGTGCTCTGATGAGGGTGGTGTGTGTGTGTGTCAGCTGATGATGGTGTTGATGTGTGTCAGCTGATGATGATGATGGTGGTGTGTGTGTCAGCTGATGAGGGTGGTGGTGGTGTGTCAGCTGATTAGGGTGTTGGTGTGTGTCAGCTGATGATGATGGTGGTGTGTGTGTGTCAGCTGATGAGGGTGGTGTGTGTGTGTGTGTGTGTGTCAGCTGATGATGGTGGTGTGTGTGTGTGTGTCAGCTGATGGTGATGTGTGTGTGTGTGTGTCAGCTGGTGGAGTGTGATATGATGGAAGTGTCAGCCGGGCAGGAAATTAATGACTGCGAGTGTCAGACGGATGATTGTGGATAATTTAGGTGTCAGCCGCCGAGGAGGTGGTTCATGGCGGCGGTGTCAGCTGTCAGCGGTGATGGGCTACCGCGGCGTCAACCCTGTGTGTGTGTGTGTGTGTTTATGGTGGAAGAGGAGTATAGAGTGGTGAGTGTAGTGGGGAAGTGGAATAGTTACTTTGTGTTGTGGAAAGGGAAGGTGTGGGAACGGAGGTAGTTATGGAGTGTGTGGGGGGGGAAGGGGGAAGAAAGATGGGGGTATGAGAGGGTAAGGGACGGGGGTGGCAGAAGAAGTGAGAGGAGGACAGAGAGGGAGGAAGGGGATATGAGAGAAGGGAAGGGAGGGGAAGGGGGAACATGGCGTGAGAGGGACGAGGGTGGCAGTGGAAGTGAGAGGAGGACAGAGAGGGAGGAAGGGGATATGGGAGAAGGGAAGGGAAGGGAAGAGAAGGGAAGGGGGAACTGCAGCATGACTTGAGGGGGATAGAGAGGGAGGGAGGAAGGGGATATGAGAGAAGGGAAGGGAAGGGAAGGGGGAACTGCAGCATGGCGTGAGGGGGACGAGGGGAGATAGAGAGAGGGAGGAAGGGGATATGAGAGAATGGGGGAGGAGCGTCGTTCCATGGTGGCGTGTCAGAGCAGCAGCAGCGGGGAGTGTAACAGCTTGTCGAGGGGACGTCATTAGCTCAAATAAGGCAGTGTTGAAGCAGTGCACGAGAATATATATACTTCTCAAATTAGCCTGACGTAAACAGCTGCTGCTTGCTACTACTTGAGGAGATAGTTAGACAGGCAGGCAGGCAGACAGACAGGTGGCTTTGTTAACCAGTTGCTTTTCTCTTCTCTTCCTCTTTTGTTAATAGGGGTTTTGCATTGCTCTGTTTTCTAGTTGTGTTATTGTATAGGAGTTATATTAGGCAGACAAGTGGCTTAGCATAGTTGACGTCTTTTTCTTCTCTCTTCTAAACCCTAACAATAATGAGGTTTATACTTATTATTATTATTATTATTATTATTATTATTATTATTTTTATTTTTATTTTATTTTATTTTTTTACAGTCCATCGTTACTCTTTTCTGTTTTTTTTTTTTTTTTTTTTTTTTTTTTTTTTTTTTTGTCCCTCGCTTCTCTCTTCTTTAGCTGTGTTATTGTAAGTATAATAGT
>JAWQEG010008070.1:12500-37500 GCA_033782935.1 Petrolisthes cinctipes
AGAATAGGCCCCTTCACAAGCCCAGGCCCCGTGTAGGCATAATCTGGGTTGGAAGGGTCAATTCCGTGACGTTCATCAGAAGTAAATAAAATTCAAATCTGGCGCTGTACTGATAGTGGAGCCACCTGGTGGTGGTGAGGTGAGGTATTAAGCCCCTCCTCCGCTGAATACCGCTCGTCCACTCCAATGAGAAAGAAGTGAGTGCCTGCCGCATCGGGAGGTGGGTGGGACAGTAGAAGCTGTACTGGTTTCACAAACCAATAAATACAATTTAAGCGGCTAGAAGCCGCGACAAATGCACTATTATTGGTATAGTGAAACCAGTACAGCTGGTTGCTAAGCATGCGATGCGGTAGGTGGGAGGTGAGGTGGAGGCAATCACGTGCTAGTTAAGAGTGGTTGAGAGCGGAGGGCAGGAAAGGTAACCGAGCCCGGTGAGGAAGCAGCTAACGCCCCTCCCGACACTGGCTAGGTGAATAGCCGTGGTGGGGGAGAAGTAGCTTATACCATATAACCGTAGACCATTCTGTTATAGATCAGAATTGTTACACATAAAGTCTTTATAGGTAGACTCGAGGGTTCGGGCCTAGGAGAGGAGGGGGGGAGGTGCCCATGGCAACCCCCCCCCCTCCCCCCCCCTTATTCAAGTCTTCTGAGTTAGGGCTATGGCCCTCGCTCAGGTAATGTGATCCCGAGGGGATGAAGGAGGACACTAGGATCCAGATATCTTGTGTAATAATATCTCCTGTCACTCATCGAAGTAAAGTAATTGTTTGGAAAATAAATACACAAGTATTCCGTAACAATGTGATTTATTTTAGTATATACCGTAGACTATTCTGTTATAGACCAGAATTGTTAACCAACTAAAGTCTATATAGGCAGACTCGAGGGGTCAGGTACAGGAGAGGGGGTGCCCCCGGCCCCCCCCCCACCCCCCCCCCCCCTTTGTTATTAAAGTCCTCTGAGCTAGGGCTATGGACCCGGCTCAGGTCATGCGATCCCGAGAGGATGAAGGAGGACACAAGGATGCAGTAATCCTGTGTTTAATATATATATCCAGTCACCCATCCGATTGACCTAGGGAAAAGAGGGTTACCGGACCTAGAGTTGTAGAAGAGGTGGTCCGGAGAAGCCCCTCTCGTTGCCTCCACGTATGTAGAAACGCGTGGACTGGCCAGAGGGGGTGGAAACTTCCAGCCCTCAGGGACGAGGGTACTGCGAGAGGGCCAATCCTGTCGTCAGCCTGCTCGTTCTTAGCCAGGAAAGCGGGAGAGGGGGGGATAGTTAAAGAAGTAAGGTTAGGGCTTACAGATGAAAAGGCTGTGTGACGGGTAAGGGCTGCCAACTGAGAGGCCCTGTACCCTGTAGCTAAGGCGAGCAGGAAGAGAGCTTTCTGGAGGAGGTGACAAACCCTCCAGAGGAACCCCTTAGAAGGTCAGGTAGGAAAAGGACGCAGTGAAGGGCCAGGAAGGAGTCTGGGCCCGCCATTCTCCAGGCCCTAGTCCCCGTGTTACGAAAGGAGGCAAGGGCGGGGGAGTTTTGGGTGCGGGCAGAGGCGGGTGTCTCCCGACACAGCTCAGCCCCGGGGCGGCACACACCGCGCGCCAAAGGGTCGTAACCCTTGGGCGTGAAGCAAGGTGCGTGAGGCGAACAGTGGAGGTGGCCGACCATCGTAAAGCGATTTCCCAAAGCTAGGGTGGTAGCTGCTGTGGAAGGGTTGTTACGCATATAATTTATTATCATTATATACGGACAACTTTCGGTTAAAACCAGAAAGTGTTACAAGTCGTAAGTCTTTAAAGACACCCTCGAGGGGATGGGCCAGGGGGTCGAGGACCCCCCCCCCCCCATTTTTGTTGTTAGGGTCCTCCGAACCTAGGCTATGGCCTAGGTTCGGGTAAAATATCCCGAGAGGAGAAAAGAAACCCCAAGATGTTCTAAACATGAGACTGTACAGAATGGAGATGACGTAAGGGATGTCTGGTGACAGAAGGTAAGTCGTCCGACCTTTTCCATTCGGGCGTACCCTCCCCCTTTTCTGTCTCCCACGGGGACCCTGTGGTAAGGTGGGCGGAGTCCCCATTGCAACCCAGGGGGTGAGGGAGAGCGAGTGGAACAGATACCTCGTCTTGAAGGATGAGGTGTATGTCCCGCCCCCCCCCCCCCAGATCCCGTACCCGCTCCCCGCGGGGACTCGGATAGAGCAGGTCCAGGAACGGGTCCCGCCGCCTCCACCATGGTAGGTGGGGAAGGGCGCGTGGCCTACGGACAAACCAAAAAGTTCGTCCGCTTCCCGCTTCACTAGCCCGTCGTGCCTCCTCACCCAAACCTCTGGTTGAGAAGGATCGGGAGACTACGCACCCGTCTGACCTCCTCTGAAGAGTGAGTTCAGGACGAAGGAAGAAAGGCCCAAGAGTAGGGAAGGTACCCGTCGTCCACAGGATGAGGCGACGGGAAAGGGGGAGGAGAGGCAGCCAGCTCCTCCGCCAGGGTGCCCCCCGGGGACTCGAGACCCAGAGAGATTGGGGGAACGGGAACGGCTCCAAAATCCCCAGGTGGACTCGAGTCCCCTACCGGCGACGCGGCAGGGAAGGTGAGAAGGGCGGGTTCAGGAACGGGTACCGTTGCAATAGTGGGGCTGTGGGGTGGCACATAATCGGCCGGCTCCCCCACTAGGGAATGAGGCGAACCTTAAATCTCACGAGGCTGTCTGGGACAGTGTCGAGAGTGTAACGCCAGGACCGTCCTGAGCACTAATACAAGGCATCGACCAGGGAAAGCTGAAGCCCCAATATCCCCTCGCCCCCATCCCCTAAGTGGAATGCGTGCGACGAAAGGTTAAGGACGTAGTTAAGAAGCCCCCATTGAGTGAGTATGGTGTACAAGACACAAATCTTGCTGCTCCATGTCCCCCTGTTATGGGGATACAAAACAGGTGATCCGAGGCGAGGACTAGGGTAGCTGTAATATCATCCTTGAGAGCTTGGACATGACACCAAGAGTGACATGTGCAGCTTGGTAGGACGGTAGGCAACAACCGGAGCCGTATAGTTAATCAATGGTTTGTTCGAATTTGGTAAGGACCACCGAGAGGTGAGGAACTACTTTGAAAACCTTCCAACCAAGCAGAACAGAAGACTGGTAGGTCAAGCAGTTACCTGTGGGAAAATATGGGGGACCCACAGTTGCCCCACCGCTGGAAGACATACCTCCATTGAAAACCTACGTCAGCACAGGGTAGGGTGTCTCGTTCTTGGTAAAGAATGATTCACGTTTCGGAGAACCCTGGTGACCACCTGCGAATCATTACGGGAAAAGAGGGACGTAAAAACGTCACTGTCAGGGAGGCCAGTGACTGGAAAAACCTCCGAGTTTGAGTGTTGTTACAGTTCTGAGAAACGTTTTGAAACGTTATCGCATTCGCTCTCCTATTTCCCTCACGCGGCAAAGAGGCCGTGTGTTACAAACCCTCATGAACTAGCTGCCGTAGGCTGAGTCCCAGGTACCCCCTAGGCTGGGACCCCAGGTTCAGGTCCAGCTAGCCACTAGGTTCAGGTCCAGGTAGCCACTAGGTTCAGGTCCAGGTAGCCCCTAGGCTGAGGACCATGTCGCACTAGGTTGAGCCCCAGGTAGCGCCCTAGGTTGTGCATAGGTAGCGCCTTGGCTGAGCCCGAGGTAGCCCCTAGGTTGTGCACAGGTAGAACCTTGGCTGTGGTCGAAGCCTAGCTGGCTAGGTCCCAGCAGGCCTCTCAGTCAGTACCCTCCCGGGTTGCTGGTTGAGCGGGTCCTGCTATTGGTGCTAGGTTGTGCATAGGCAGCCCCTAGATAGTGGAGGAGACTGGCTGGCCAGGTCCTCGCAGGCTTGTCAGTCAGTACCCTACCGGGTCCTTGGCTGAGCGGGTCCTGCTCTTGGCCCTAGGATGTGCATGGGTAGAACCCTAGCTGGCCAGGTCTTAACAGGTTTATCAGTCGGGACCCTACCGGGTCCTTGGCTGAGTGGGTCCTGTTGTTGGCACTAGGTCGTGCATGGGTAGCACCCTAGGCTGTAGTAGGAGCCTAGCTAGTTAGGTCCTAGCAGGCTTGCCCGTTAGTACCCCCCCGGGTCCTGGGCTGAAAAGGTCCTGTTCTTGGCACTAGGTTGTGCCTGGGTAGCCCCCTAGCTGGCCAGGTCCTAGCAGGTTTGACAGTTAGTACCCTACCGGGTCCTTGGCTGAGAGGGACCTGCTCTTTGGCACTAGGTTGTGCATGGGTAGGTCCCTCGGCTGTGGTCGGAGCCTAGTTGGCAGGGACCTGCAGGTTCGTCAGTCGGTACCCACCGGGTCCTTAGCTGAGGAGGACCTGCATTTGGTGCTACACTTGCTCCCTCGGGAGCGGCTCTTTGAGCGCGTCCGCGTGGGAGAAGGAGCCTTTCCTTGCTGGGCCCTGGTACCTGGGAGGTGACCAGGGGTGCAGCCCGACGGTCTGACCCCCCCCTGCTGAGGTGGAAACCTTGGGGGGGTTATCAGAGCCGACTAAAGGAAGGAGAGGAGGCCTCTCGGGGTGTTAGGGACCCGAAACCCTGTGGACCTGAGGGCGAGACCTCCTCCTGGACTCGTGCTTGCACCCCCGAGAGCGGCTCGAGGAGCTCGCCCATGGGGGAGACGAAGCAGCTTCCCTGCTGGGTCCTGGTACCGGTCAGGTAGCCAGGGGGGCCAGCGTGGTGGTCTGGCTCGCTTCCGGGAATGGTGGGAAACCCTGGAAGGGAGGCACAGAACCATCCAGGGAAGGCGATGGGGACTCGGAGGAGTGCTAGGAGTTAGATCCTCTGTGACCTCGAGAGGCACGTAGCAGGAACGTACTCCTGGGAGTGCAGAAGCATGTGCGGGGTGAACAGTGGTGATGCACGTCGAGGAACAACCTCACGGTGCAGCCAGAAGAAGCACACAAGGCACAAGTGGACTGCGGGAGAAAAAAGGGGGTTAACACGTGAACCCACGTGTACACACATGGAAAAACACAAAACACCCCGAGGGAGGAAAACACTAACTCCCAAGGCAAAACACTAAACCACACATACTCACCCCCACACTGCTGGGGAAAAACCCCGCAAACACGGTCCCCAAAAGCCGAGAGTAGACCCTAGGAAACCCAAGGGGGGAGAGGGTTTAAAAGGAGGGACTTTTTACTCTACCAGAAAGTAATAAGCTTCTCTTACCCCCAATAAGGGCAAGCACAAAGTAAGAGTTATGTAAGAAGAAAGATAGAAAGTCTTACTACCCTACCGCATAACTATAAAAAACTGTACTGAAATGTGAGAAGGTACTGAATGTTGAAAAAACAGTACTGCACGAAGAAGAATGCTACAACGCAGACAAGAACAGTACAGTAGTAGCAAGAAGTCAAGCAGGTGTAGTGAGTAAAACGTTGCTTGGTAAGGCAGCTACAGAAGTGCAGGCAACATTATCAGAATAATATCCTAAGACACTAAAAGAGCTGACAAGGAAAAACACCAAAAAGGTGCAGAGGTCCCAAGACACAGAGTAGAAGGGACACGTGCAAAAAATAAAAAACCTCACTCCCCACAGGGTTAAAAAACCCGAGGAGAAAAAAACCCAAACAAGTACTCACCGCACACGGGGGAAGACAGTCACAGCGTGAGCGCACACACCAATCAACACACACACGGGGAAAATCCCCACACAAGGGGCTAAACACGCACACGTGTTCGCACCATGTGAAGAGAAAACCACAACATACAGCCTTCCACACTACACACCAAAGGGTCGCAAGCCTAGGGGGTGAAGCAGGGTGCGTGGGGCGAACGATGCTGGTGGCCAGACTGCGGGAGAGAAACTCACAAAAAAGGGGTTAACACGTGAAGCCATGCGTACAAAGACACAAACAAAAATAATAGGACACGGGCAGAGGGGGATAGCAAGCCCCCTCGGACCCGGGAACGAACCCCAAACAAAAAACCCCACACGCACCAACCCGGGAAACCACCCCCCCCCTCCCCCGCGGGGGCTGAGAAAGAACCTCTGGTCTGCAGGCCCCAAAGGAGAGGCACAGACAGCCTGATGGGCAATTCCCAGGGTAACAAACAAACTGGGAAGACACCAGAAAAAAAAAAAAAAAAAAAAAAAAAAAACCCAAAAATACGCTGGGAAGGGGAAACGAGAACCTGGCACAATCCTCGCTCCCCCCACCCCACGTAACACTAAACCACACTCGGGGGAAACAACGATAAGGGGCTAAGTAGTCCTACCCCCGCACCACGTGGGGAGGAAAGAGCCCCACGTGGGGAGGAAAAAACCTCGCTAACACCAAAAAACCCCGAGGAAAAATACACTAAATGACGTGTACTAGTGGCAGGAGGAAGGGAGGCAGGACAGGGAAGGGGAAAAAACCCCGAAAAGTAGCCCCCAACAAGCTAGCCTGAGAAGAAACACTCCAGGCTACAAATATTGGAAAAACACCCAAAATTAAATAAAAAACCCCCGCCTGGGAGAGGAAGAGAGAACCAGAGCACAATTCTCACTCCCCTTTACCGAGAGGGGACACATAATAATCGGGGAAGGCAAGAGGAAGGGCTGCAAAGACCCCATGTGCTCACCACGTGGGGTGAAGTCCCACGTGGCGCCCACTAACCTCGCTAAAAACCCCAGAAACCCCGATAAAATACACACGAAGAATGTACTAGTGGCAGGAGGAAAGGTGAAAGGGGGGAAAAACGGAGAAAAACTCCGAACAAAGGGGCTGAAAAGCCCCCCTTCGCTAAGGAAAAAAGAACTAAGTCCTAACGAAGAAAAAACCCCCATACACACCTAAAACCCTCCTAGAATACACACACGATACATCTGCCAAAGCAGGCTAGCCACTAGAACACAAAAGAAAATATTAGCAGGAACACGTGAAACAATACCATAGCGTAGCAGCGAGGAGCGTAGATGTTGACTGAAATGTGTTCCGCGACAGAGTGGACGAGCGGTATTCAGCGGAGGAGGGGCTTAATACCTCACCTCACCACCACCAGGTGGCTCCACTATCAGTACAGCGCCAGATTTGAATTTTATTTACTTCTGATGAACGTCACGGAATTGACCCTTCCAACCCAGATTATGCCTACACGGGGCCTGGGCTTGTGAAGGGGCCTATTCTATAGCTACCAGCTGTACTGGTTTCACTATACCAATAATCGCACATTCACCGAGTAAAATGCTATGTACCACTGTGTCGAAAGCAGCACTCAGGTCCAATAGGATTAGTAGTCCACACTCTCCCCCATCCAAGAGTCTACGCATATCACTCACCACCATACACAGTGCTGTTTCAGTGGAATACAGACAGCGGTATGCAGACTGATTATCCGGAATTGCTCCTACAATATTCAGGTGGCTATTTAATTGTGCTAGGATAATACTTTCCAGTACTTTAGATTGAAATGTCAAGTTTGAGACAGGACGAAAGGAGCTTAGGCTTTGGGGGTCCAAGTTACCCTTCAACACTGGCTTGACAATAGCCCTCTTTTCTGACATTGGAAACACATGATTAGACACACTCAAGTTTACCATGTTAGTAGTGATAGACACCAACTTTCCAAAATTAGCACAATGTGTAAACTTTGCCTTCTTAATAACATCACCAACTACCTCCTCACTAACGACTTCAAATGTATGTAAATGCGTACTAGGCATTTGATCATTTCCTGCCCGACCAACAACTGTTTCACCATTAAAGGTAGAGATAATTCTGTTAATTTTATTGTCAAAAAAGTCCAAAAATTCACCCGCTAGATCAGCGTTGGAGTAACCCTCGGGTAATTTACACTTTTTCCTATTGCCTGTTAAATTGTCTAATACGTTATAAAGTTTACTAATATCTCTGCCCGCTTGTAAAGATTTGTCTCTATAATAATCACGTTTTCTCTTAGTAATAAGTCTTTTCTCATAGTTACGCGCTTGATTGTATTCCTGTTTCCGTTGCTCAGTCTGATTTCTACGCCATAACCTTTCCTTCTTTTTCTTTTCTTTTTTAGCTTTCATTATTTCATCATTAAACCATGGAGAGTCATCTTTTACTATTATTTCCTTCGTGATTACACACACACACGTTCTCTCTCTCTCTTATACACACACACACACGTTCTTTCTCTCTTATACACACACACACACACACGTTCTCTCTCTCTTACACACACACACACACATTCTCTCTCTCTTACACACACACACACACGTTCTCTCTCTCTTACACACACGCGCGTTCTCTCTCTCTTACACAAACACACACACTCGTTCTCTCTCTCTTATACACACACACACACTCGTTCTCTCTCTCTTATACACACACACACACATTCTCTCTCTCTTACACACACACACACACGCGTTCTCTCTCTCTTACACACACACACACACACGTTCTCTCTCTCTTACACACGCACACACGTTCTCTCTCTCTTACACACACACACACATTCTCTCTCTCTTATACACACACACACGTTCTCTCTCTCTCTTATACACACACACACGCGTTCTCTCTCTCTTACACACACACACACACGCGTTCTCTCTCTCTTACACACACACACACACACGTTCTCTCTCTCTTACACAAACACACACACGTTCTCTCTCTCTTACACACACAAACACACGTTCTCTCTCTCTTACACACACGTTCTCTCTCTCTTACACACACACACACACGTTATCTCTCTCTTATATACACACACACCTAAAGGTCCTGAAGGTTGATCGGGAACTACGGGCTCCCAGGACAAGGCGATACCTCCTCCCCCGGTATCATGACGCCATTGGTCCTCAGGTAGCAGCACATCTGATCATCTATTGCGTTGCTCTCTGCAGCTGTACGGTAGTGATCCAGTCTTGGTTCGTCAGGTACAGATTTCAAAAACTTATCAAGCTGGTTCTTGAAGATTTCAGTACTGACATCATTCAAATTTCGAAGATATCTTGGCAGGGAATTATAGATCCTTGGTCCCACCACTGAAAGGCTGTGATGACGAATGGTTGATAGTCTACCGGCTCGGATATTCATTTTCGGTGGCACACACATAATACCTAGCCGTGGATGGTTTCTTGTAGTAATGCCAATACTACTTACATTTGGTACATGCTTATTTATAATTTTCCGCGTGTAAATTATAATGTACACTCACGAGCACTAATTTCTGCTCAGGGTTTGGTCCTTCCTTCCACCCCCTACCCTGGACAGAGGGAAGAGGGGGATCGGAGCTGGGGGAGAGAGTTTACCCCGCCTTCACCCCTCCCAACTTCCCCCACCTTCATCCTCTAGTTGTCAGTTAGTGATTAGCCATAAAATTTCCCTGTGTAAATGATGGCTCTTCTAAAACAGTATCGTAGTACACACTGTGAATGGCCAAGACGATCTCATGTCAGTCTTGCTTATTTACCTTTGTAATATAGTCGTAAAGTCCCAGTCAAAAGGAAAGACAAGTAAAAAACACACACTCTCTCTCTCTCTCTCTCTCTCTCTCTCTCTCTCTCTCTCTCTCTCTCTCTCTCTCAAGGTCAAGTAGAAGAGCAAGAAGGGAAATTAATCCACCGGATTTATATCATTCTGGAAACCATCGATGAAATTAACGCTATGACAAGATATTCGGAAAGAGATTTAAAACCAACAGTGCCTTTTGGTAGAGCACAAAATAACGTAACCACCATGATGGTATAAATAAATATTATATATATATAAAAATATCTTTATTGGCAAAAAAAAAAAAAAGTTTCGTACAATAAAAGTTAAATTATTCATGTGGCCTATTATGTAATAATGGAATACATATTGATTGATTTATTGATATGAGGCGCCGCAACAGCGAGGTCACCTAGTGCCAGAAAAAGGTGATAGAGAGGTGTGACAGGAAAAAGGAAAGAAATAGAAAAAACAGGAAAACTTGAACATCTGAAAGCTAGTGGCTGGGGCCGAAGGGACGCCAAAACCCATAAAGTATTGCCCACATCACTACAGGCAATACCTCCCTACGGGAATGGAATGTATAAAATACGCAATTGAAATACAATTAAATAGGACAAAAATTAATCAATATTTTGTCCAACCTCCCGCTGCATCTATCACAAACTGCAGTCGCGTGATGGGAGAGAATCTACCAGACAAGAGCAGATGTCGGGACGTCCACGAATTCCTTCCCACACTTCTTTAGCTTTTCTCACTTTTGTTTTTTCCTCCACTTCCCATTCCTGCACCATAATTGCCCATAAGTTTTCTATTACATTACAGTCGCATCCCTTTGTGGGCCACTCTATCAGTCTTATTTTAGGACGAGTCGCAATCCAGTCGTTCACCAACCTCGACGTATGGAATGGCGAACGGTCCTGCACCAGGCAAATGGAATCAGGTTCAGGAATACAATAAGCTCGAACGGCAGGAAGAAACAGGGACTTTTGGTAGAACACAAAATAACGTAAACACCATTCTTGGTAGCTAACAATTCTATCATCAGGCCTATCATCAGGCGTTTCTATCTATCTATCTATCCATAGCTCCGACGCCTCGTTCCCTCCGGGAACTCACCCCAAGGGGGTGGCCACGGCAGAAGTGTCTCCAGTTCTCCCTGTTCCAACACTCCCTCCTTACTTGTTCAAGCCCTACTCTGCCCCTCATGTTTCTCTCCTTTACATACTCTTCCACTCTGTTCTGCCATCTGACCGGAGGTCTGCTTCTCACACCAGGTCCTACAACTTCACTTACATACACCTTCTTTACAAATTCCTCGCCTTGCATTCTCTCCACATGTCCATACCATCTCAATGTATTACGTTTCACTCTCTCAACCACTCCACACTCAATACCAATTGCCTTCTCACTCATACCACATCTCTCATATACACTCTCATTACTTTCTCCATCCCATCTAGTAAGTCCACATGCTCCTCTCAAGTAACTCATTTCCACAGCACCTATTCTAGACTGATGAGCCCTATTCCATGTCCATGTCTCCGACGCATATGTCAGTGTTGGCAGGATTATACTATTTCGTAGTCCCCTTTTCACTTCCATACTCACACTTCTACCCTTCATAATCCTCCCCAGTGATCCTATGACCTGTCTACCCTTCACTGCTCTCTCCCTAATTTCTCCTTCCATACTTCCATGTTTACACATAACTGTACCCAGGTACTTAAACTCCTTCACTTCCTCCATCCTCTCGCCCCTCAGAGTTATCTCACACTTCGTCCCAGTTGGTACAGCCACTCTGTAAGGTGTAGCAAAGTCAATCACTTCAGTTTCTGCTCTTTCAAATACCATCACTTTAAATTTACCCACATTCACCTTCAGTTTCCTTCGTTTACACACAGACTGAAATTCGTCCACCACTCTCTGTAAATTCCTTTCATTCTCAGCCATCAGCACAGTGTCATCCGCAAACAAACTTGCCACCAGGGACCAGTTTGCTTCATTCAGCCTCAACTTCACCCCCAGACCATTCACTTTGGCTTTCACCTCTCTCATACAACCATCCATATATATATTGAACAACCATGGTGACATAACACACCCCTGTCTCAGCCCTACACTAATATTAAAACTCTCACTTAGATCACCCTCTACCCGTACACATGTTTTTGCATCTGCATAAAAAGCCTCAATGCCTTTCAGCAAAGGCCCCCCAACTCCATAAATTCTCAACACCTCTGTCATAGCTTTCCTATCAACTCTATCGTATGCCTTCTCCAAGTCCATGAAGGCAGCATACAACTTCTTACCCTTCCCAATATACTTCTCCACTATTGATTTTAATGCAAATATTTGGTCCACACATCCTCTACCCTTTCTGAATCCTCCCTGCTCCTCACTAACTTTATTCCCTGTTACTTGAATCAGTCTTTCAGTCAGAACCTTCCCGTAAACCTTCCCCGGTACACTAAGAAGGCTTATTCCCCTATAGCTACCACACTCATCCTTACTTCCCTTCCCCTTATACAAAGGTACAATTATGGCTCTCCTCCAATCCTCTGGCACCTCTCCCTGCCTCCAGGCCAATGTACATATAAGCAACATCCACTTCACCACTACCTCCCCCCCACACTTTAACATTTCAGCAGTTATCCCATCCACCCCTGGTGCCTTTCCCATCTTCAACTTTCCTATTGCTTTCCTAACCTCTTCCCTTCCTAATTCTCCCTGTACATCCTGTCGTCTACCACCTGCCTCCATCCCCATGCATGTCACTACCGCCTCCTCTCCCGTCCCCCCATTCATCAACCGATCAAAATGCCTCTTCCACACTTCTTTCACTTCCTCACTTCTACTCACAGTAACTCCATCCTCTCTCTTCATTCTCACACTACCAGACTTTCCTTCTCCTCTTTCTCTTTTAACCTCCTTCTAGAATAATTTCTTGTTCTCTTTAAACTTTTCACTCAGCTTCATACCAAACTCCTCATCCACTCTCCTTTTACTCTCACTCACCATCATTTTCACTTGTCTCTTACACACATTATATTCTCTTTTCCATCTCTCTCTCACTTCTTCCGGCACATTCCTCTGTAGTGTTCTCCGATATGCCTTCCTCTTATCCTCTACAGCATCTTTCACTTCTTCTGTCCACCAAGCACTCCCTTTCTTGCCCCTCTTCTGTGTCTTATATCCTACTACCTCTGCTGCTGTCCTCAAAACTATCATCTTAAACATTTCATACACCGCATTCACTCCCACTCCCTTCCCTATCCCCATCCTTACATCCCCCAACACATCACCCACCCTCCTCTTATATTCCTCCCTATACTCTTCTACATCTAATTTCCCACTAGCCACCTCCCTCTTATTCCTCACCCCTTCATCCCTCCTACTATACTCCCACTTAACCCTAACCTTCATCCTCACCAACACCGCAAAATGGTCGGAGCAATGGACCATTCCTCTCACTACTTTTGCGTCATACACATCCTTCCTCAACCTTTCATCCACTGCCACATAATCAATCAAACTCTTTTGCTCTCCTCTCTTATCCCTTCTCTTCCATGTATACCTGTGGATCATCTTGTGCTGAAAGAAGGTGTTCGCCAAGAACAACCCTCTCTCAGCACAGACATCCACTAGATACTCACCATTCTCATTTGTTCCTTCTACACCCCATTTACCCACAATATTCCCCACTTCCTCACCTCCCACCTTTCCATTCATGTCTCCCATCATCACTATTCTCCTTCCATTATCAATTCCTCTCAGACATGCATTCAACTCTTCCCAAAACACTCTCATCTTCTCTCTCCCCATCTTACTCTTTTCATTCACTGGTGCATAAGCACACACCCAAGCATACTTTACCAAGCCAATCTTTCCCGTCATCCATACTATTCTTGATCCATTCCACCCATGTCCATCCACTCCCTTCCACACCCACGGAGACACCAACAGCGCACACCCTTCCTTCCCTCTTCCTTTACTCTTTTCATTCATGCCCGTCCATACTACTCCTCCCTCCATTCCCTCCCACAGTCCACTCTCCTTCCTTCCTGACACTCAACCACTCCACATCCTTTCACGTGTGTCTCCGTCACTCCCATCACATCCACTCTTCCTTTCTTAAAACATTCTACAATCTCTCGCCTCTTGGTCCCATCCGTCATTCCATTCACATTCACAGCTACCACTCTCATACAATCCCTCTTCCCTACTCCCTCTACAGGGCAACCCGGAGACCCTTCCCCGCCAGTAGCCATATCTGTCCACTTCCCCATTGGGGGGCCACTGACGGCTGGCAAGACCAATGCAGTGCTCATTCCCGGAGGGACACGGGCCGTCGGCATTGTCAAAAGCTAAAACCAAGGTCATAAATTTAAAAGAAATTATCACAAAATATAAAAACATGCAGTCATAAAATTAAAATCTTAAAAACACTAAAATACAATAAAAATACAATAAAAACCTTAAAACCTATATGTGGGGGAAGCTAGGTCTCACCCCCACACCGCCTTCCCCTTTGGCTCCACCTCCTGAATGGATAAAAACTAGATAAAAAAAGGAGGTGTACCCCCGAGGTCACCGCTTGGAGGCGGGGTAAGGCTTACCTACCCTTCCTGGGGAGGGGTAGGTCACCGAGGTTCTTGCTTTTCCCAATACTGACAGCAGTTTCGCACAGTAGCAATCCTCAACCTCATTGGTTACGATATTGCCACTGCGCAATTACAAAATCAATAAATATATATATAATTTATTTATTATACAGCGAGTTATAAGTCAATAAAAGGCACAACATTCTTACCCGTTATATGGCCCGCGTGCAACTGGTGCACCCCTCTGATATGATGCTTCTAGCAAAGCTTCGCCTTCATATTATATGAACCCCGAAGCATAAGGAAAAGAACTTTATTTGTCTGAATGAAAATAAATTATGTCATTCATTCTGTAAGTGAATTATCTAAGTATGTGTGTGTGTGTGTGTGTGTGTGTGTTAAAAGGAAGGCCTGATGATAGAATTATTAGCTACCAAGAATGGTGTTTACGTTATTTTGTGCTCTACCAAAAGGCACTGTTGGTTTTAAATCTCTTTCCGAATATCTTGTCATAGCGTTAATTTCATCGATGGTTTCCAGAATGATATAAATCCGGTGGATTAATTTCCCTTCTTGCTCTTCTACTTGACCTTGAGAGAGAGAGAGAGAGAGAGAGAGTGTGTGTGTTTTTTACTTGTCTTTCCTTTTGACTGGGACTTTACGACTATATTACAAAGGTAAATAAGCAAGACTGACATGAGATCGTCTTGGCCATTCACAGTGTGTACTACGATACTGTTTTAGAAGAGCCATCATTTACACAGGGAAATTTTATGGCTAATCACTAACTGACAACTAGAGGATGAAGGTGGGGGAAGTTGGGAGGGGTGAAGGCGGGGTAAACTCTCTCCCCCAGCTCCGATCCCCCTCTTCCCTCTGTCCAGGGTAGGGGGTGGAAGGAAGGACCAAACCCTGAGCAGAAATTAGTGCTCGTGAGTGTACAGTACCTTTCGCGTCGTCTCTCAAGTGAATATATATTTAGTTTCTTTAGGCGGTCCCAGTAATTATATTCTCTCACTGAGGATATTTTGTTAGTAAAAGTTCTCTGTAAACCTTCCAGAGTTTTTGATTCATTAAGTTTCCATGGATGCCACAGTTGACAACAATACTCGAGTATAGGTAAGAGCAATGAGCGGTAAAGTGTAAGCATTGGCAATTCATCTCGACAGGCAAATGTACGCAATATCCAACCCATCTGCATTCTGCATTTTCTCACCACTTGTCCAATGTGGGTCCCAAACACAGCATCGCTAGTCATGACAACTCCAAGATCCTTAACCATGTTCTTCACTTGTATATCCGCTCCACTGACCACTTCATATAAAGTTTGATTCTTGATATCATTATTATTTCCGTATCGCATTAGTTCAAATTTGGTGTCATTAAAATTCATGTTTTTTTTTTCTGCCCATACATATATAGCATTAAGGTCGTCCTGCAATTGCACTGCACTGTTAATATCTGTTATCTCGCCTTGTACCCTGGTATTGTCTGCAAATGATCTTACGGTGGAGTGTACAACCGTACTGTTGATGTCTGCAATGTGGACCAAAAACAACATGGGTCCCAAAACCGATCCCTTGGGCACACCGCTCACAACTTCGGATGCCCGAGACATAACACCTTTAACTGTCACGCACTGAGTTCTGTTCGTTAGGAAAGAATGTATCCATTTACTAAGTGTGCCTGTGATTCCAAGTCCCTTAATTTATGTAACAAAACACCATGGTCCACCTTATCGAAAGCCTTCTCAAAATCCAAATATACCACATCAACATCGTGTCCTTTTTCCAGTTATTCCAGTATGTTTTCATAATGTTCAATGAGTTGTGAGAGACATGAGTATCCTACTCTGAACCCATGTTGTCCTGGATTCATTAAAAGGTTCATCTCCAAATAGGAAGTCACAGTCTGCACTATAATTTTTTCCATTACTTTCATTATGTGAGACGTAAGAGCCACAGGTCTATAATTTGATGGGTCGGTACGTAGCCCCTTCTTGTATATTGGTGTGATTCTGGCTTTCTTCATTAATCCAGGTACAATTCCAGTTTGGAATGACCTACTAAACAACATTTGCAGAGGTTTGGTCAATTCACTGCAGCAACTTTTCAAAAGGATTGCGGGAAATTCATCTGGTCCTGGTGCCGCAGTAGGTCGAATAGTCTTAATCGCTGCTAGGATGTCATCATCTGTGAACTGCAACTCACATAGTTCTTGGTGCTCCGTTGCACCTCTCCTGAAAAATGAGTCCGAGTCATCTATAGCCAATGTTCTTAAAGGTGCATTAAATACCTCTGCAAACTGTTGACTGAAGAGCTCACATAGTTTAGGTGGATCATTCTCTAAGTTGCCATCTGCATCTGTCAATGCCATGGCATCAGTTTTCAGTTTTAATTTGTTTTTCGCATAAGTGTAAAATACTTCGGGTTAGTTTTTATTGCCTCAACTGCATTCTTCTCAGTCAACTGCTGCTATCGACGTATAGTCTCTTAGCTCCTGGTCCATCCTCTCCAGTCTAGCTTCTATAAGTCGCTTATTGTGTTCCGATTTCGTATCTTTAAACTTCTTCCGTACTGCAGCTCGTTTTCTCATTAAAATTCGTCGATCTTTTGGTATATCATTCTTTTTCTTGTTTAAACGTCTTTTGGGAGAGTGGTGAGTGCAAATTACTAAGCATACCCTCCTTATCTCTTCATATAGTGTCTCAGGTTGTTGATTCCCCTCAGTCGAATCCCACGATACCTGTCTCAACTCATTTTTTATAGCAGTCCAGTTGGTCAGCGGACTAAATGTATTTATTGCATTGAAACCAATATTCCCGCTGTCTAATGGTGATTTGTCTGTTTGATATTTCATTATGGAAGTTTTAACAGTGATCAGGTAATTCGATGAACACACACTCTCTCACACACACACACACACTCTCACACTCACACACACTCTCTCTCTCTCTCTCTCTCTCTCTCTCTCTCTCTCTCTCTCTCTCTCTCTCTCTCTCTCTCTCTCTCTCACACACACACACACTCACACACACACTCTCTCACACACTCACACACACACTCTCTCACACACTCACACACACTCTCTCTCTCTCACACTCACACACACACTCTCTCACACACTCACACACACACTCTCTCTCTTTCTCTCTCTCACACACACACACACACACACACACACACACTCACACACACACACACTCTCTCACACACTCACACACACACACACACTCACACACACACTCACACACACACACACACTCTCTCTCACACACACACAAAAGTACACAGGGAATTTTTGAGGTAAAAAAGGAAAATTCTGATGTTGAACTTGGGGAAATTTCGTCAAGCAGACCTGGCAAAGTATTGTTATTATTATTATTATTATTATTATTATTATTATTATTATTATTATTATTATTTCCAAGCACCTTAATATCCACTTCTCAGAACAAAGGTAAATTTATCTTTTAAAATATTGCCTCGAAACACACACACACACACACACACACACACACACACTCTCTCTCTCACACTCTCTCTCTCACACACACACACACACATACACACTCACACACACTCACACACACACACTCTCTCACACACACACTCTCACACACACACTCTCACAGGAAGGAAGGAAGGAAGGAAGGAAGGAAGGAAGGAAGGGAGGAAAGGAGGAAGGAAGGAAGGGAGGGATAGATTGAATAGAGAGTGATATTATGAGCACCAAAATTATCCCACATGCAGGGTCGATTCCACAGTGGTTTGTATTGGTTTGTAAGCACTCAAACGAAACAATATTAGAATAATTATTAACCTTGTAAATTACTTATGAGTGAATTATTTAATGAATTTGGTTTGTAAGCACGCAAACGAAAAAATCTTAGCCGTGTAATTAACTTATGGGTGAATTATTTAATGAATTTGGTTTGTAAGCACGCAAACGAAAGAATGTTAGCCGTGTAAATGACTCATGACTGAATTATTTAATTAATTTGGTGAGTAAACTATACAGTGATCATTATTATTATTATTATTAATATTATTATTATTATTATTATTATTATTATTATTATTATTAAATGACTTCTGGGTGAATTATTTAATGAATTTGGTGAGTAAACTATACAGTGATCATTATTATCTAACTGTTGGATAGATTTTGTGAATGTGGATACTCAGCTTTTGGAAAATAATAAAGCCTTAATACCACTGTTGAATCAACCCTAAAATAATGAAGCCTTACAAGTGTGATTGGTTGGGAAGCTAACAAACCAATACCACTGTGGAATCAACCCTAAAATAATGAAGCCTTACAAGTGTGATTGGTTGGGAAGCTAAAAAACCAATACCATTGTGTAAATCAACCATAAAATATTGAAGTCTTACAAGTGTGATTGGTTGGGAAGCTAAAAAACCAATACCATTGTGTAAATCAACCATAAAATAATGAAGTCTTACAAGTGTGATTGGTTGGGAAGCTAACAAACCAATACCACTGTGAAAATCGACCCTAAGATAATGAAGCCTTACAAGTGTGATTGGTTGGGAAGCTAACAAACCAATACCACTGTGAAAATCGACCCTAAGATAATGAAGCCTTACAAGTGTGATTGGTTGGGAAGCTAACAAACCAATACCACTGTGTAAATCAACCCTAAATTCACTTACGTGTTTTGTGGCGAGTCGCTGTATTTGTTAAGAAAATGAGTGAGTGAGAAGTGAGAAAATGAATGAGAAATGAGTGAGAAAGTGAGTGAGAGAGAAAATGAGTGAGAAAATGAGTGAGAAAGTGAGGGAAAAAGTGAGTGAGAAAGTGAGGGAAAAAGTGAGGGAAAAAGTGAGTGAGAAAGAAAATAAGTGAGAAATGAGTGAGAAAGAAAATGAATGAGAAATGAGAGAGAAAGTGAGGGAAAAAGTGAGTGAGAAAGTGAGTGAGAAAGAAAATGAGTGAGTGAGAAAGTGAGTGAGGGAGAAATATACCTACTAACCTACCTACCTTCCTTCTTTCCTTCCTACCTACATACCTACTAACCTACCTACCTTCCTTCCTTCCTTCCTACTTATCTATACCTACTAACCTACCTACCTACCTTCTTTCCTACCTACCTTCCTTCCTTCCTTCCTTCCTTCCTTCCTACCTTCCTACCTACTTACCTACCTACATACATACATACCTACCTACTATGTATGTATTGCAGTATGTGTGTTTTCAAGTGTGTTTTTATATGTGTGTGTGTTTATTTCCATGTATGTATGTATGTATATATTTCAGTATGTGTGTTTTTTCATGTGTGTGTTTATTTCCATGTATGTATGTATGTATGTATATATTTCAGACAAAATAGGAGGTGAGCTTTTTTTTTTTCTATAGCTCACCTCGTATTTTTGTCTATATTATAACAATTCTCATGCCATTTTAATTCAATTAATATTAGAATACCTTTTAAGAATGCCTATGAAGACAGATATCTATTTATCTAAGTAAAACTCGAGAAACAAAATTGACTGGAATATTGTGTTCGTTTACGTTTGCAGATGGTCGACTTGGTGAATTGGAGGATATGTATTTCTTGGTTAGGGAGCATATTAAAGCATATTATCATTACTATTATTAATATTGTTATTATTATTATTTTTATTATTATTATTATTATTATTATTTATAAAAAAATAAAAAAAAAAAAATAAAAAAAAAAAAAAAATAAAAATAATAATAATAATAATAATAATAATAATAATAATAATAATAATAATAATAATAATAATAATAGTATATTTCTCAATAAAACCTAAAATTATTTAAGTTATTAATAATTAATTAATTAATCTATTTATTTTTATTACGTTAATTATAATTTATTTTATCGTTTATATTAATTATTTATTAAAATATAAATATTTGTATTTAATTATTATTATTACTTTAGTTATTATTGAGAAATTATTTTGGTGAAAATATTATTAGAGATAGAGAGTGTGTGTGTAAAACAGAGTTAGAGAGAGTGTGTGTGTGTGTGAAAGATAGGTAGAGAGAGAGTGTGTGTGTGTGAAAGAGAGAGGTAGAAAGAGAGTGTGTGTGTGAAAGAGAGAGGTAGAGAGTGTGTGTGTGAAAGAGAGGTAGAGAGAGAGAGTGTGTATGTGAAAGAGAGGTAGAGAGAGTGTATGTGTGAAAGAGAGGTAGAAAGAGTGTGTGTGTGTGAAAGAGAGGTAGAAAGAGAGTGTGTGTGAAAGAGAGAGGTAGAAAGATAGTGTGTGTGTGAAAGAGAGGTAGAAAGAGAGTGTGTGTGTGAAAGAGAGAGGCAGAAAGAGAGTGTGTGTGTAAATGAGAGAAATAGAAAGAGTGTGTGTGTGTGTGTGAAAGAGAGGTAGAAAGAGAGTGTGTGTGTAAAAGAGAGAGGCATAAAGAGAGCGTGTGTGTGAAAGAGAGAGGTAGAAAGAGAGTGTGTGTGTGAAAGAGAGAGGTAGAAAAGAGAGTGTGTGTGAAAGAGAGAGGCAGAGAGAGAGAGTGTGTGTGAGAGAGAGTGTGTGTGAATGAGAGAGGTAGAAAGAGTGTGTGTGAGTGTGAAAGAGGGAGGTAGAGAGAGAGAATGTGAGTGAAATAAAGAGGTAGAGAGAGAGAGTGTGCGTGAAAGAGAGGTAGAAAGAGAGTGTGTTTGTGAAAGAGAGGTAGAAAGAGAGCGTGTGTGAAAGAGAGAGGTAGAAAGAGAGTGTGTGTGTGAAAGAGAGAGGTAGAAAAGAGTGTGTGTGTGAAAGAGAGAGGTAGAAAGAGAGTGTGTGTGAAAGAGAGGTAGAAAGAGAGTGTGTGTGTGAAAGAGAGGTAGAAAGAGAGTGTGTGTGTGAAAGAGAGGTAGAAAGAGAGAGTATGTGTGTGAAAGAGAGAGGTAGAAAGAGTGTGTGTGTGAAAGAGAGGTAGAAAGAGAGTGTGTGTGTGAAAGAGAGAGGTAGAAAGAGAGTGTGTGTGTGAAAGAGAGGTAGAAAGAGAGTGTGTGTGTGAAAGAGAGGTAGAAAGAGAGTGTATGTGTGAAAGAGAGAAGTCGAAAGAGAGTGTGTGTGTGAAAGAGAGAGGTAGAGAGAGAGTGTATGAGTGTGTGAAAGAGAGAGGTAGAAAGAGAGTGTGTGTGTGAAAGAGAGGTAGAAAGAGAGTGTGTGTGTGAAAGAGAGGTAGAAAGAGAGTGTATGTGTGAAAGAGAGAAGTCGAAAGAGAGTGTGTGTGTGAAAGAGAGAGGTAGAGAGAGAGTGTATGAGTGTGTGAATGAGAGAGGTAGAAAGAGAGTGTGTGTGTGAAAGAGAGGTAGAAAGAGAGTGTGTGTGTGAAAGAGAGGTAGAAAGAGAGTGTATGTGTGAAAGAGAGAAGTCGAAAGAGAGTGTGTGTGTGAAAGAGAGAGGTAGAGAGAGAGTGTATGAGTGTGTGAAAGAGAGAGGTAGAGAGAGAGAGAGTTTGTGTAAAAGAGAGAGGTAGAGAGAGAGAGAGTGTATGTGTGAAAGAGAGATGTAGAAAGAGAGTGTGTGTGAAAGAGAGAGGTAGAGAGAGAGAGTGTATGAGAGTGTGAAAGAGAGAGGTAGAGTGAGAGTGTGTGAAAGAGAAAGGTAGAGAGAGAGAGTGTGTGAGAGAGGTAGAGAGAGTGTGTGTGAGTGTGAAAGAGAGAGGTAGAAAAAGAGTGTGTGTGTGAAAGAGAGAGGTAGAAAGAGAGTGTGTGTGTAAAAGAGAGAGGTAGAAAGAGAGTGTGTCTGAGTGAAAGAGAGAGGTAGAGAGAGAGAGAGAATGTGTGAAAGAGAGAGGTAGAGAGAGTGTGTGTGTGTGAAAGAGAGGTAGAAAGAGAGAGTGTGTGTGAAAGAGAGGTAGAAAGAGAATGTGTGTTTGTGTGTGAAAGCAAGAGGTAGAAAGAGAGTGTGTGTGTGAAAGAGAGAGGTAGAGAGTGTGTGAAAGAGAGAGGTAGAGAGAGACAGTGTGTGAAAGAGAGAGTTAGAGAGAGTGAGTGAGTGTGTGTGAAAGAGAGAGGCAGAGAGAGAGAGTGTGTGTGAAAGAGAGGTAGAAAGAGAGTGTGTGTGTGAAAGAGAGAGGTAGAAAGAGAGTGTGTGTGTGAAAGAGAGAGGTAGAAAGAGAGTGTGTGTGTGAAAGAGAGAGGTAGAGAGAGAGAGTGTGTGAAAGAGAGAGGTAGAAAGAGTGTGTGTGTGTGAAAGAGAGAGGCAGAGAGAGAGAGTGTGTGTGAATGAGAGAGGTAGAAAGAGTGTGTGTGAGTGTGAAAGAGGGAGGTAGAGAGAGAGTGTGTGTGAAAGAGAGAGGTAGAGAGAGACAGTGTGTGAAAGAGAGAGTTAGAGAGAGTGAGTGTGTGTGAAAGAGAGAGGCAGAGAGAGAGTGTGTGTGTGAATGAGAGAGGTAGAAAGAGTGTGTGTGAGTGTGAAAGAGAGAGGTAGAGAGAGAGTGTGTGTGAAAAAGAGAGGTAGAGAGAGAGAGAGTGTGTGAAAGTGAGAGGTAAAGAAAGAGTGTGTGAGAGTGTGAAAGAGAGAGGTAGATAGAGAGTGTGTGTGAGAGTGTGAAAGAGAGAGGTAGAGAATTAGAGTGTGTGAAAAAGAGAGTTAGAGAGAGTGTGTGTGTGTGTGAAAGTGACAGTTAGATAGAGATAGTGTGTGTGAAAGAGAGAGATAGATAGAGAGAGAGTGTGTGTGAATGAGAGAGTGCGTGTGAGAGTGTAAAAGAGAGAGGTAGAGAGAGAGTGTGTGTAAAACAGAGAGAGAGAGTGTGTGTGTGTGTCTATATGTGTGTGTTTTAATATTATTATTATAGTGTGAGAGAGAGAGAGAGAGAGAGAGAGAGAGAGAGAGAGAGAGAGAGAGAGAGAGAGAGAGAGAGTATGTGTGAAATAGAGTGTATGTATATATATATATATATATATATATATATATATATATATATATATATATATATATATATATATATATATATATATATTTATATATGTATGTATGTGCATTTTTCACCTATCTCACTTTTTCTCTTTCTATCTCTAATTCTATCTAACTTTTTTCATGTCTGTCTGTGTGTATAAATATATTTGTGCGTACATTTGTGTGTGTATCTCTGTTTATGTATGTGCTATCTCGTGTCTGTGTGTGTGTTTAGATTGAGAATTTTATGGGCTATTTACCCATTTTTTCATTTTTATTTCAATGTCCAAAAATAAGGAGGCATTGATGTCCAAATCAAAAAAACTTTTCCAAAACATGGGTCAAAAATATTCACCTATCTCACTTTTTCTCTTTCTATCTTTAATTCTATCTAACTTTTTGCGTGTCTGTTTGTGTGTGTAGACAGAGAATATTACAGGCTATCTAACTGTTTATCCATTTTTATTTCAATTTCCAAAAATAAGAAGATATTGATGTCCAAACAAAAACAATTTCCAAAAATGAGTCTAAAAATATTCACCTTTCTCATTTTTTCTCGCTGTATCATTATTTCTATCTAACTTTTTTCATGTTTGTTTAAATGTGTAGATAGAGAATTTTACGGGCTATCTAACAGTTTTTTATTTTCATTCCAGAATCCAGGAATAAGGAGGTATTGATGTCCAAAACCAAAAAATATTGCTGGAAATATCTGAGAATATTTTTTTTCGATTTACACACGGGCTAATTACGAATTCCCAAACACGCTACTTTATAAACGAGGTGAGTGTGTGTGTGTGTTTTTTAAAGAGAGAGAGAGAGAGAGAGAGAGAGAGAGAGAGAGGTGGGATATGTGTGTGTGAGAGTGTGTGTGTGTGTGTGTGTGTAAGAGCGTGTTATTTAAAGTGAGAGAGAGGGAGAGGGGGAGAGAGTGTGTGGGTGTGTGTGTGAGAGAGTGTGTGAGAGAGAGTGTGTGTTTTAAAGTGAGAGAGAAAGAGAGAGAGGTGAGATAGTAGGTGAGTGTGTGTATGAGTGTGTGTGTGTGTTGGAAGGTGTGTGTGTGTGTGTGTGTGTGGGAAGGGGAGGGTGTGGGTGAGAGAGAGTGTGAGAGAGTGTGTGTTTTAAAGTGAGAGAGAGATATATAGTGTAGAGATAGTAGGTGAGAGAGTGTGTGTGTGAAAGAGAGTGTGTGAATGAGTGTGTGTGTGAGAGTATGTGTGTGTGTGAGAGAGAGAGTGTGTGTGTGTGAGATAGAGAGTGTGTGGAGAGAGAGTGTGTTTTAAAGTGAGAGAGAGTGTGTGTGTGTGTGTGTGTGAGAGAGAGAGAGAGAGAGAGTATGTGTGTGTGTGAGAGTGAGAGGTGGGGTGTGTGTGTGAGTGAAAGAGAGAGAGAGAGAGAGAGAGAGAGAGAGAGTGTGTGTGTGTGAGAGAAATATAGTGTGTGAGAGAGTTAATAATAATAATAATAATAATAATAGTTATCCTATACAATATACATACACGTTTTCTATTATATAAAAAATACGTATTTAAATTAAAATAGTTCCCCTAAGAATAATACAATAAAATACAATAGTTTCTCCTAAATATCGAAAATAGAGAACCCCCTAAAAAACATTA
Organism: Petrolisthes cinctipes; assembly: GCA_033782935.1. NCBI lineage: Eukaryota > Metazoa > Arthropoda > Malacostraca > Decapoda > Porcellanidae > Petrolisthes > Petrolisthes cinctipes. The sequence goes on from JAWQEG010008070.1 coordinate 37,059, forward strand.
TATTCGAATAGATTTTGAACCCATTTTTGAACCTTTTAGAGATGAGATAGAACCTTTCTGATGGGTTCTTTGTGTAGAGAATTTAATTGGCTTTAAAGTGAACCCTATTTGAACTCCCTATATCAATTAGAACTTTCGTAAAAACAAAATTAAACTAAACGAGTGTAAGAAAAACATTAGATTCTAACCCATTTTTAACCCGGTTTTTAACCTTTTAAAGATATGATAGAACCTTCCTGATACGTTCATTGTGTAGGGAATTTAATTGTCTTTAAAATGAACCCTATTTGAACTTCCTATGACATTTAAAACCCTCTTAAAAAAATTAACTAAACGAGTGTAAGAAAAACATTAGGTTCGAACCCATTTTAAACCCGTTTTTGAACCACGTACAGATCAGATAGAACCTTTCCGATGAGTTCATAGTGTAGGGAATTTAATT